>PKML01010034.1:352815-376826 GCA_002933935.1 Eutrema yunnanense | reverse complement strand
TCTCTTCTCATGCTGCCACCTCAGCATCCACCTATACACCATTAAAAAAAATAAAAAAAAATTACTTCTTATAAAAAAAAAAAAAAATTATGCAAGGAATTTGAAAGGTCATTTTCATGTTTATATCATGAAAACTTAAAAAAATATACAAAATTTATTGAAAGAATAATAGATTTAATTTTTTTAGTTTTACTAATATATTACACACTTTATTATAGTTACAAAGTTAAAGTTTTATATCGAAAAGATATTTAGTGAATGGATATTATTTGATCTAAACTAATAGTAGACAATATATACAATATTAATGTAACATAAATCATCAACTTGTATGTCACATCATTTTAATATTTAATTTTCAGACTTTAATTAGTTAAAACTTTGATATAAATATTAACTATACATTTTATTAAATTATACAAGAAATTTGAAAGGCCATTTTCATATTCATATCATGAAAAATTAAAAAATTCAACAAAATTAATGTAACATAAATCATCCACATGAATGTCACATCATTTTGATATTTAATTTTCAGATTTTAATTAGTTAAAACTTTGATATACATATTAACTATACATTTTATTAAATTATACAAGGAATTTGAAATGTCATTTTCATATTCATATCATGAAAACTTAAAAAATTCAACAAAATTTATAGAAAGAATAATAGATTAAAAATTTTAGTTTTACTAATATATTACACATTTTATTATAGTTACAAGGTTAAAATATTATATCGAAAAGTTGTTTAATGAATGAATATTATTTGATCTAAACTAATAGTATATAATATATACAATATTAATTTAACATATCACAAATATATAGAGATTTGTTTTTTTTATAAAAAAACAGAATATCTAATAAATAATAGAATATCAGTAATTTAGATATTTGGATAACATGATTTATTTGGTCTTTAAATATATATAAGATATGAAAATTCCAAACAAACATGATTATTTGTAAATAATATAGAAGTGTTTCACCGTAGATATTGAAGTGATTGACTATCACTTATATTTTCATTTTAATGGATGTGAAAATAAATTTTAAATAAAATATTAGGCTTACAAATCTACAAACAATGGTTTGTTTTACTAAAAATAAATAAAAAAGTTCTCATAAATAAATTAAACTATTGTAAAACTTAAAAAAACAAAAACTCGCGCATCGCAAACATACAAAAACAAAGATAGAAAACACAAAAATAAACTTCAATATTAAACTATTCAACTATAAAAAAACATACAACGAAGATTCTTCATCTGATAGATTACAAAAAATATAACCAATATAGAGCCAGAAAATAAACTATCCTATTATAAAAAAATAACCAAACATGTATTAAGAAAATAAAAACACACCATTTCTTATGTGCTTAAAAAAACCAAACTAATTTGAACTATGGCAAAAACTGAAATTAACACATGTTCAGATATCATTCGATAGAAAACACAAAAACTAAACTTTAATACTAAACTATAGCAAACACACAACGAAGATTTTTCATCTAATAGATTACACAAAATATAACCGATATAGAGCCCGAAAATAAACAAACATATTATTTAAAAAATGAACAAACATTTATTAAGAAAATAAAAACACACAATTGTTTTTTTCCACCACAACAATAGTGTCATTTTGGAGAAAAACAAAAAATCAACCATGCGGATTAAGAATCATTGACTTCAACTTGGGTTCTGACTTAGATGGTGGATCCGACAATCAAAAAATTATGTCAATTGATTTGTGATTAGTTTCACAATCTTTAGCAAAAACTTTTAAAACTGCCTGCAAGATGATCCTCTGATGATAGCGGGATTAATCACCGACTTCTCAAATACTTTTTTTTATTTGGATTTTGGGACAATGCTGACTTTTCAGTTACTCCATTCGAGATTTAGGGATAGATGATTCAATTTTGATCGATTGTTATATCTATTATTGTTGTAATGCGCTTAGCCCTTAACAATAGTTTTATGTCTTCGCTAAATTTCCATATTTCTCTAGAGTTAAATATGTAAATCGATTAAAAAAAAACAAATAGACTTAAAAATCACATACATATTCCTCACAATAAATAAGATTAGAATCGTACACGTAACATTATATTCAATCTCCAATAATAATACATTCACATGAAACACAAAATATTATGCAGCAAAAACTTTTAAATGTAAATATCTCTTCCCTTTAAAAAAGACCAACTAATAAAAATGACCACAAAAAGAAAAAAGAGGTAAAAATATGTACCATCCAATAAACAAACAAACACATAGATGATCATAAATTTAATAAATTAAAAAAAATAAATAAATACTCAAATCTTAAGCGGACATAGACAATTATATTAACTATGGAAAAAAAAACAATAGCCATAAAAACATATTAGAAAATTGTTTACCACGTCCGCGCGTAGCGCGGATCACACCCTAGTATATATATAAAGTTAGTTTTGCTCTCTTCTCATGATGCCACCTCATCTTCCACATCATTGCCACATCATATTTTTTTATTTAATCTTTTTTACTTTCAAATTTAATACATAATTTTTTTGATAAAAATTTAATACACATACTAATTATAAATTTTGTTTTAACATTATAAAAAGAATTTGAAAAGACATTATTCATATTCTAAATTAAACCATAAAATTATAAACTTATATGAATTAAGGTATACTTAAAACAATAATTACAATTATACATAACTATGAAAAAAGAATAAGAACAAAAAAATTTAAGAAATAGATTAAAAGTATTTACACGAAAATATAAATTAAGTTTGAAAATTTAAGATCGTTGTGTTTTGTGATATTATTTTTAACAAAAATAAATAAATTGTAAGTACAAAAGCAGAAAAAAATAAAAGCTTTATAAATGCAAAATATATATCATGTGATGTAAATATACTTCAACTCTCATAATAATTACCATCCATTAATACAATAGTTTTCTTTAGAATTTGAAAAGGCATTTACTTAATAAAATATAGATTATATAGAATTCATCTAAAGAAACTTCAGTTTAATAATTTAGTTTTATCAGTTTATTAATATAGTTTAGAAAAACTATAGAATTTAGTGTTTATAAATTATGGATTCGATTTTTTCTAAATAAAATCAAACAAATATTGTGACTTCAAACAATCACTAAGGATTCATTCCAAATGAAATGTATAAGAGTTTTAAATCAATTTCTTAAAACATTTATAATTTGAATAAAATAAAATTACTAATTAATCCTTTTTATGACAAAATTTCGGGATCTGTTAGTTGATTTTAAGTGAGTTATAGGAAAAAAAAAAAACAAATCATTTTATGTTTAGTAATTAGTGTTCGACAATGGAAGGAAAGATTCATTCAATAAAAGAATACTCACATGAGTTTATAGAAACTCGAATGACAACTCATAGTCTTTGATGGGTATGCAATAATGCATGTCATGATAGTCGAATTGTGGTATCCCAAAATGATAATATTTTCAAGCCAACCATTGAGAGGATGAATGGTTGAGGTCCTTACGAAAATTCTCTAATGTTCAAGTCAGAAAAGATATATCGAAATTCGAAAAAGGTAAAACGAGAGAAAGATAGTGAATATTATATTAAAGCATATCAAAATGTGGTATATGGTTCAATTTGCAGTGTTGGAGAGAGAGATAGAGAGAGAGAGAGAGAGATTATGAGTGCATCGCGGAAACACGTTAGATGTTTCCGGAATGAGATTAATGTCTAATGAATAGATCTTTGATCAATATTTAAGAATAGTGAAGTATATATATCAATTATTCTCTAACATGAGTTTTGAACTTTTAGAACTTCATTCTAATTTTCCATTGTGTAAAATATAGGAATTTTCAAAGAATTTGACTGATATAAATATGTAGACCAAATTTGGTAATTGGTTTTTGTTGTACTTAGTTATGACTTATGAGTATTAGATGTCAAATTGTAAAATGTTTCGGTGGATATGACTCGACGCCGATAACTCCAACAAGGTTGATTATATTTTATGTGCATCTCATCTATTTTATAACTACATAAAAACAATAATATAAAATTCGCGCGACTAACCGACTAGTAATCTATATAGAAGAATCAGTCACATCTTATTAATTCTATACTTAATATTATCTATGAAATAAACTTAATATTAAAAACGTATATATATTTTTTGTTTTTGTCAACATGATCCTTAAATATAAATATTCTAATCTGGTAAGAATGAAACTCTCTTTTTCAGATTTTGTAAATACAACCACTCGAACATACATATATTATATTTAAGTTGGTAAAGTCAAAAGTTTATTCTTAAGAAGACTACGAAATTTTAATCCACTAACTATCCATAAAATTCTATAAATGTAAATCTCATCTCATTTCTTTTAACAATTTCATGATTCTTGCATGTATGCTGCGTGTACATTACAATTGATTTGTTCCTTTTTCTATTTATGGATAATGTATACACATTTACACATACGTACACGCTAAAATTTGGTAAAAGGGTAGTAAAATATATTTTCTTCATATTTTTAAACCAAAACCTAAAAAGTTTAAATCAAAACCAAATCCAAATCCAAATTAAACACCAGTAATGGAAAGTTTTTTTTTCTGTAGCTTTATAGAATTTGTTGAAGGTGAGCTACGTACCTCTTTAAGAATTCTTCCCAAATCGAATCCGATCTAGTTTATTCCGACTAATTCGATCCAGATTGTCACGGTTTAAAATTATCGGGCTCATATCGCCCTACGTCGATCCGGCCTTAGTCGTCTTGATTCGGCCCGATCCAGTTCGGCCTATGATGACACGAGCTTATTCGCCTCATCTCGGTCCATGAAGCTTATTAAACAACGTCGGTGAAAAATAAAGAAGATCCCGAAGAATTGAAATCTTCTATGTCGGCTCTAGCTAAAATGGAAGATATTCTTATCGAAACCCAAGAAAAATAAGAAAATTCACTAAGATTAGACCGACAAAAGATCTTATAAATAGAGGAGCTCACTTCATTCGCAAAGCATTAAAATTTTCCCTCAATATCTAAGAAAGAGAGCTTCGAATTTCTTGACTTACTTTCTTAATCTTGTTTTCTTTTTCCGATCATCATCTGACAACTTAATTATTGTAACTCGTCGAGTTTTGCTAATAAAACGAGATTTCCTGATTCTCTTTGTTTTTTATTTAATTTAGTTAATTCGTCGAGGATGATGAAGTGTTCTTCAACTAAATCACCGGATAACTATTAACTTTTCCGATAAAAAAAAATGTTTCGTGAGTTACTATATTTACATGACACGTAATTGTAACAATTAAAAGCTGCAAAACAAGATTAATCATAGACTTAATCTTAAGGGGGGCAATTTCCGGATAGACTAATGGGCAGTAGTACTTTGTATGGATCACTTTAATCATAGAGTAATTAACAAACAAATATTGCAAAACAATGATAGCAAAATCTAACAATAGGTTTAAATTTAGACAAGAAAATTAATTGATTTCGGGTAGTTAGGCGTCAATTTGCCAACTCGATTAAATTTGATTTCACCAAACTGAATGATATAATAATAATGTCAACAGAAAAATAAAATGACAAATAAACACGAAAAATGCATGCCTTTAACTTACTCCTAACTCCTAAGCCATGTACCAATTGCGACCAAGGGACCCACTTTGAGGGACCATAACAATTCGTATCGCAAATCTCTCATATCAAACACATGTCCAACCAAACCAAAAAGCGCTTAACACTAAGCTCTAGTGATAATGGATCCAGAAAATACTTTTATTCGAATCATAATTTAAACTAAATATTGTTTAATTATTTAAATTATATTTAGAAAAAAAAATATTTAACTTATATTACCACCGCCGCAAAATATATAATACATAACTAGATTCTGATAAAAGAAAAGTCGGCGAAGAAGGAGAATTTAGACAAAGGAGAAAGAGATCTGATCCTCGCTTCTGGTCGGCGCTGGTGGGCTTTCAAAGCCACGGCGTCGATCTGGCTTCTGTTTTATGTTTTTTGCTTCTTAGTCTTTGCTGGTTCCTCTGTTGGAGAGGAAGATGGATCCGATTTTCGAGATCTGGATTGTTGGATCTAAATCTGGTTTTTGGGTTTTGTTCTTCTTCTTTCTTCTCGATTGGGTATAGTCGTGTGGGGCGTTTCGGTGCTTGGTTCATGGGAGTTGTTAGATATGGTGGAGGGCTCGTCGCCTTTTTCATCCTCGGTGTCGCCGGTTCTTTGGTGATCGACGGTGCGGTCTGCTGCTAACGATGCCGGTTTGTTTGAGCCGATTTCTTCTTCTGCCGTTTTTGTGCTTCTTATCATTGGTCCAAGTTTTCGCTCTCTGCCTTTTGTTTGCTCGGCAATTAGTTTCTGAGTTTGGGGTTGCTTGCTCTGAAGGCGTTTGTGGTTCCTCGCTCTTCTGCTTCAGTTGACTCTCTCGGTTCTCTTGGTACTCGGAGTTGGGTTTGGTTTCGGTTCTTGGGTTCGCCTCTTGGATGGTTTTCTGCTGCTGTGTAATCTACTAGTCTTTCCTTGGTGGCTCTCTGGGTTGTCGGGTTTGGTTCTCTGGCATAGCAGTGTTCTGGTTCTTCAGCTCTTCTCTTGCGAGGAGGTGATCAGTTTCGATCTGTAGTTTATCGAAGTTAATCGCAAGTGTCCGCGTGCAAGAGCTTTTGAGCTTTTTTGGCGTTTTCCCATCTGATTTCAAGGATTGTCTCTTTGATTCCAGTCTCTTCTTGGGTGCCTCGGTTCCTTAGAGTGGTTGTTCTCGAGGTGGTTGCTGTGTTCTGTTCCTCTTCGGTTCTGCTTCCATGCTACTGTGACTGTTGCTGGTTGGGTTTGAGGTGGACTCTGCGTCAAGGACCTGTTGGTTTGCGTTGGCGTATTTGTTCTTTGTTTCTTCTCGGTTCCCAAGTCCCTCAGCTTGTTTCAGATTTATCAGGTTTCGTTGGACAAGGAGTTGGCCGGTTATGGTTTCAGTTTCTTCAGCCGTAGTGCTTGGATTCTCTAGCTTTTGTTTCGGGTTCCTTTTCTCTGATCTTTATGGCCGTCTTTGTTTAATGTTTTCATGTATTAGGTTTTCGTTTTCGGGAAATCTAATAGGGCTTTGTCTCCCGAGTTTCCAGGCTAATTTAGCTGGGATCTGTGGGCATTGTCTCCCGAGTTGCCGGGTTAATTTAGCCGGAATCTGTGGGCTTTGTTTCTCGAGTTTCCGGACTAATTTAGTCGGAATCTGTGAGCTTTTTGTGTTTCAACTTGTATGTTTTCTTAATGTATGTTTAAAACTGAATCTATTAATAAATAAAACATTAGACGAAAAAAAAAAAAAAAAACTAGATTCTGATCCAGTACACACTTTAGCAAATTGTTTTCAATTTTGTTTTTGAAGAAAAACTATCTCTATAAAAAATAAATAAAAAAATGTATATTGCCAAAAAGATGTTTAGAAGATATGTTTAATTTTTTTTACTGTATAAAATTTTTGAATAGAGGAGAGTGAAATTAATAAAATGGTGAGTATAAAACTATGGAAGAAAAAAATTTTATTTTTAAATTTTGATGAGGAAACAAATAAAAGAAGAGGAAAAAACACTTGGGAGATATTTACAAACTAGTGTTATGGTTCGTGTCGTACGCGGACTCTGGTGTCTGTTGGTACCAAATCTCGGTCTGAGAGATCTGGCCCATTAAGGGTCTGCTAACAATCAAACAATCTTCTAAGCCCACAAAGATAGCCCACCTATTACTCCGTGAGCAAGCGACGTCTGACCAAGATTAAGTCCAACATCCAACTCGACAGGAAGTAGTCAGCGACGGCTCCACGATTCGCGGGATACTCGACGACGTGATATCCGGGATAGTTCAGTTCGAAGAAGACTATAAAGGAAGGTCGCAGAATAAGGTTTAGAGGACACTCTCTCTCGGGGGATAATTCTTAAAGGCAAAAGACACCGAATACTTGTAAAATCTCTATGAGATTACCCTACTTGTAAACATCCTTGATCGATTCAATATAAAATCCAATTCGTCGAGTTTATATCCAAATTACATCTTTGATTCATAGATAGAAACTAGCCCACTAAAAGTTCTTCCCTAAAAACCCTTACAAAAACTAGGTGTGCGATTCCGCATCCACATTTTGGCGCCGTCTGTGGGGAAGAGCATATAGCTTTTTAGACACAAGAATCAGATCTTCGATCTAATGAGAAGCGTCCATTTCTAGTCTCAACACTCCATATTACATGTTGAACTCCATAACGGTCCGTTCTTAGCATTTTGGCCATATATTGTCGTTTTGGGTCTGAATTAGACCGTTTACTAGACGAAATACCGTTTTTCAAATTCTCATAGGGACTTTGAGGTTTCTTCAAAGAAATGACTAAACAAGTAATGAATGCTTCTCATTCCTCCTTTAGGAGGCTCTAGTTCCTATTTCTAGTCTCAACACTCCATATAGTCTATTTAACTCCATAACGGTCCGTTCCTAGGAGTTTGGCCATATATTGCCGTTTTGGGTCTGAATTAGACCGTTTACTAGACGAAATACCGTTTTTCAATTTCTCATAGGGACTTGGAGGTTTCTTTAAAGAAACGAGTAAACAAGTAATGGATGCTTCTCATTCCTTCTCGCCAAATGGGCAATCGAACTCATCGAGTACGACATCGAATATCGCACTCGCACCTGCGCCAAGGCACAAGTCTTAGCAGATTTCATGATCGAACTAGCGCCCGAAATCGCTAACGAAACGAACCCCTCCAAGAAGTGGACACTTCACGTCGATGGATCCTCATCCAAACAAGGATCCGGAGACGGCATCAAACTTACCTCGCCAACAGGCGAGGTAATCGAACAATCTCTCAGACTGGGTGATAGTTGCATAATTTAGCCCATTTTAGCATACATTTTAGTTAGCATTTTGTGACTTATTGCATTAATTTCTTTGTTTTTGGTATAGTTTGCATCCATTTTAGAGTTAATGAGTCTTAGGTTAGTTCTTGCATATGTTTGTGTGCTATGGAGTCTTTTAGGTACCATTTGGAGCTTATGGAAGCATCTTGGAGCTTGGAGGAAGATCATGGGGCAAAATAAACCAGTTTGGAGCAAGAGCTATGCCCAAATATCAAGGAAAATGCAGAGGCCATCCGACGTGCTCTAAAGATCGGCTCAGACAAAGATCTTGAGCTCCGATTTAGATTCGGGAATCTTCATCAAAGTCGTAGACAATCGAGATACCTTTCTAATGGAGGTGGTTTCAAGTCATTCGGAGCAGTCGTTCAAAAGATACGACACATTTAGTGAGCACAGGTCCGTCTGGCATCGATTTGGACTAATGGCAGAAGTCCATCGGTGCGCAACCGACCGATATAGAAGCTGGAAAACAGGAGAAAAATCAGAGTCTCACATCGGTGCGTTGTATCGGGCAGAGGCCGACCGATATGGTTTCCTCCGGAGCAAGAATGCAGAGTCCGTCCGAGGGGACTGAAAGATCGTGTCAGAAGAAGACTTTCCGTTTGGATTTAGCTTTGGATATCTTCATGAAAGTTATAGGAAATTGAGCTAGCTTTCCAATGGGAGTGGTTTCAGGTCATTCTGACCAGTGGTTAAAGAGATACGACAACTTTATCAAGCGCATGTCCGTCTGACCTGCAAACAGAGCAAAACCAGAAATTCACATCGGCCGGATGTATCGGGCAGAGGCCAACCGATGTGATTCCTGCGACCCACCTTGCTATTTAGGCCAAAAACTTGTTATTTGTGATATAACTCATTTTTAACTTGTAAAAACACTCTCCTAGAGAGAGTTTGGAGATTTTTGAAGAGATACTTTGTTTTTAATGCAAGTTCTTGTTTGTTTTCATCTTTCTATCTATTTCTTATCATATTCCATGAATCTAAACACTTCCTTTATGGGATTTGTGGAGATAATCATGTGTGGTGAGTAGTTTTCTAGGGTTCTTGGGTAAAGTAGATTAGGGTGATTTTAGGTTTGTTCTTGATGTTTAAGAGCTAGATTAGTTGATATCCTTTCTCATTGAGTGTTATTAATGCTAGATTAGCCTTGACAAAGTTGATTTAGATCATAGGGAATTTCTCGCCCGGAAGGTNAGTCGATGGCCATGGATTACAATGATTGGCCACAAGAAGAGGATGCCACATTTGATGAAAGCATTGAAGATGAGCCATATGTGGAGCCACCATTTGATGAAAGTGTACTCACACCAGAACAAAAAGTAGAGTTGGATGAGCTTTGCAAAGAAAACCCGACATTGACAAGGAGTGATCTCGCGATTATGATCCGTTTGAACCTCATGTCACGTCGGGCAGCGCTTGAGGGAAGGGAGCTCACATTTATTGAGATAAAGATAGCTCGTGCACTCGAAGAGGTAATTTATTGGGTTCCACCATGCCAACTAGAAGGTATTTTTGACACAACCTTTGAAATCGTTGATTATGAGGATAGTCACTTGCCTTGCATTGAAGATGTAGCTTCTAGTTCACATGCTCTCAAGCTCATTAATGAATGCTGTGATTTAATATGTGAGTCTCAAATACTAGAAACCTTAAGAGTAGAAAAGCTTGCTAGTGATTATCATGAAGTATGTTTTGATATTAATTATCTATGCGCTTTGAATGATCATGATATCGAGTTTAAGTTTTCAATGCCTGAGGAATCTAGTTCTCTTCTTGAAAAATCTCACCTAGGGGATGTGCTTGATGTAGATAAGATCTTGAATGAGATAGATGACCCTAAGGTTGAGATGAAATCTAGGAAAGAGGATGTGTTTTACATGATTGAAGGAGATGAAGTTGACTATTTTGTGATTAACTCGTTTAAACATGAAATCGACTTTATTTTTCCTTCAAATGCATTTGGTCCTCGTGAACATCTCATCATCAAGGAAAATTCCAAGATGTATGTTATATTTTTAGTAACCTTTCTTGATGTGAGTTATGCCTCTTTGCCATGGATAGTTGTGTGCCATGTTGCATATTTTGTTTCTTGTCCTGACAAAAGAAGGACCAAAGGTGCATTGGCTCAACCTTTTGATTCTCATGATTAACAGTTGAAACGTCAAGCTTAGCGACGTAAAACAAGCGCTCTTGGGAGGCATTCCCATGACTATCTTTGTATATATTTTCGTTCTTTCTTGTTCCTTTTGATGTTTTTGTTTGATGTTTATAGTTTTCTTGGGTCCAAGGTCATGGTGCTTAATGCATGAATGGGTATAGCTACAGCACGTCAAACTTCTCTCCAATCCAAAGGTATGATCCAAACTCCATTTCATTGTACATACTATTGCATATTTTTACCATCTCTTTGACTTTTGTTGCACCGAGACGTTGCAATTCAAGTTCGGGGGAGGGATTTGTGTCTTTTGATCTTGTGTTTTGTGATCTTATTTTTCTTTTTGCATATTTGAGTCTCATTCATTCATATAAGTGCATATAAAAACCATAAAAAAAAAAATATTTAGTTGCATTTTGCATGTTTAAGATTGAGTCTAGATGCATATAGGTTTGCATTCACTTGCATTGGGAGAATTATCCATGTAGAATATAAACTTAAGAGCTTGAATTAATGCCCTCGTTAGGAGTTCTTTGATGCATTTGAGCGATCACGAAGTTAAGGATGATCCATGCTTTGATCTTGCGATTTGAATGTTTTTGTCTTGGTTGAAGCATGCTTTGAATTGAATCTAACTCTATATATATGAACTCTAATCTTGACTCATAATTATCATGTTTATGCATTGAAAAGTGAATTCATGGATACCTTATACATATTTGAGCTATCTTACCCCTTTTCACCACTCTCTTGTTAGCTCAAATAGCTGTTTCCCACTTTTGGAACGGTTAACTACACTTTTCCTTTAAGCCTTCATCTCTTGTGTGTGTCGTGAGGCCTAATTTTGAATGAACTTAGCAAAAAGTGTTGAGTTTGGAACGACAAGGAGTTGATAGATAGGTTGGTGATTTGGGTGTTGATGTAAAGAAAAGAAAGTGTGGAGAAAATAAAAGATTGGGAAAAAGGAGAGGGGAAAGTAAAAAGTTTGGATTGGTTGGCATGAAAATGTGGAATAGCTCTAGGTGTTGAAAGTATAAGTCTATGTGTGTATAAGAAAGAAAGAGCCAAAAGAAAAATATATATATATATATGGCTAAGGCATCTAAATGATGATTGAGAGACTAGTTATGAAAGTGAAAAAGAGCTACAGAAAAAGATGAAGAGCCAATCCATTTGTTGAAAGATAAGAAGAAAAGAATCCCCTAAGTTAGAAAAGAAATGTGGTCTAAGAAGGCAAAATGCCTTGTGATATGGGTAGTTTAGAATGAATATTGATGGGTTTAGAAATAGGAGTGGGGTTCATATTGGGGCATTGGGTAGACGGAAGTCATCCTTGTACGCATCAATTGTTCTTTACTCTTAGCATTTTGCCAAAGTTCATTCTTTCGTGAGAGATCCCATTGCATTGGAATACCCACATGATTGAGATTATTTTCATCTCAAAACCTTTTCCCTAAGCCAAATGAGTTCACTTGATTTTTATTAAGCATGATTCACCATTGTACTTAATGAATGTTAAAGAGTTAGAGGATATGATTGCTTGTAGATGTTAAGGCTTAGACCAAATTTGTGTAGCGACGAGTATGGCTAAACCTTTTGAAGTAGAGGTTGTTCGTGCATCACATAACTACTCCCAAGGGCATTGAATTGAATTCTTTTGTTAATATTCTCGGATATGATCTCCCGCATACCAACCTCTTCTTCGACTTGTTCTTGTTTGTTTGCTTGCGGACAAGCAAAAGGCAAGTTCGGGGGAGTTGATAGTTGCATAATTTAGCCCATTTTATCATACATTTTAGTTAGCATTTTGTGACTTATTGCATTCATTTCTTTGTTTTTGGTATAGTTTGCATCCATTTTAGAGTTAATGAGTCTTAGGTTAGTTCTTGCATATGTTTGTGTGCTATGGAGTCTTTTAGGTACCATTTGGAGCTTATGGAAGCATCTTGGAGCTTGGAGGAAGATCATGGGGCAAAATAAACCAGTTTGGAGCAAGAGCTATGCCCAAATATCAAGGAAAATGCAGAGGCCATCCGACGTGCTCTAAAGATCGGCTCAGACAAAGATCTTGAGCTCCGATTTAGCTTCGGGAATCTTCATCAAAGTCGTATACAATCGAGATACCTTTCTAATGGAGGTGGTTTCAAGTCATTCGGAGCAGTCATTCAAAAGATACGACACATTTAGTGAGCACAGGTCCGTCTGGCATCGATTTGGACTAATGGCAGAAGTCCATCGGTGCGCAACCGACCGATATAGAAGCTGGAAAACAGGAGAAAAATCAGAGTCTCACATCGGTGCGTTGTATCGGGCAGAGGCCGACCGATATGGTTTCCTCCGGAGCAAGAATGCAGAGTCCGTCCGAGGGGACTGAAAGATCGTGTCAGAAGAAGACTTTCCGTTTGGATTTAGCTTTGGATATCTTCATGAAAGTTATAGGAAATTGAGCTAGCTTTCCAATGGGAGTGATTTCAGGTCATTCTGACCAGTGGTTAAAGAGATACGACAACGTTATCAAGCGCATGTCCGTCTGACCTGCAAACGGAGCAAAACCAGAAATTCACATCGGCCGGATGTATCGAGCCGACGCCGACCGATGTGATTCCTGCGACCCACCTTGCTATTTAGGCCAAAAACTTGTTATTTGTGATATAACTCATTTTTAACTTGTAAAAACACTCTCCTAGAGAGAGTTTGGAGATTTTTGAAGAGATACTTTGTTTTTAATGCAAGTTCTTGTTTGTTTTCATCTTTCTATCTATTTCTTATCATATTCCATGAATCTAAACACTTCCTTTATGGGATTTGTGGAGATAATCATGTGTGGTGAGTAGTTTTCTAGGGTTCTTGGGTAAAGTAGATTAGGGTGATTTTAGGTTTGTTCTTGATGTTTAAGAGCTAGATTAGTTGATATCCTTTCTCATTGAGTGTTATTAATGCTAGATTAGCCTTGACAAATTTGATTTAGATCATAGGGAATTTCTCGCCCGGAAGGTGTTCGATGAAATTCCCCAACAAATTCAATGAGTGCTTTTCATATCTTAGCCAACGGGAGTTGATGTCTAAGGTGAATTGTGGCTAATTAGACTTGTTATTAATGCTTGTTAGTCATAGAATCGCGAACGGAAGTTTATGACGATTGATGACTAAGAAAGGGATTAATACCATTGACGTGGATTAATCTTTAGTAGTGTATCTAGGGCCTATGGAGGCAATTGATTGAATGTTTGAGTGTCTAGAATGGAGTGAGAATCACCCGAGTCGATTGCTTTACCCGAGAATTCGCTTGTTTAATTTTGCTATTTAACGTTTGAGCTTGTCTTGTTGCTCGTTTTAGTTTGCTAAACGACTTGTTTATTTTTCTGTTTTTGTATGTTTCAAATTGTCCGATAAAAACCAAAACCCGATATTTGCTTAGATTAGATAGCGTCATGTATTCTTAGTGCGTCGTTCTTATTTCCCTGTGGATTCGATCCCAAAGTGCTACAATGACATGCCATTAGATTGAGGCATTGTGCACAATGGGTTAATTGTGCAAACCGTAAAAAGTTCATTATCACTGGGCTTCTTCGCCTCCAACAACGAAGCAGAGTACGAAGCCCTCATCGCCGGAATCAGACTCGCACTCGGGATCGGAGCTCGGGAGGTCGACGCTTTCAGCGACTCTCAGCTCATCACGAGCCAATTCCACGGCGAGTACGAGGCCAAAGAAGAACGCATGGACGCATACCTCCAGGTTGTTCGCGGATTATCGGAACAGCTAAACAAATTCGAGCTTACAAGGATCCCGCGAGGCGAAAACACTTTGGCTGACGCACTTGCCGCGCTCGCCTCGACCTCGGACCCGTTAGTTAAAAGAATAATTCCTGTTGAAGGAATCGAAAAACGGAGCATCGAGATCGCCCTTAAAGCTCTCACCGTAAATGAAATAACGGCCGAGCCCGCAGACATAGAAACCGATCAAGTATTCTCCGACGCAGAAGAACACGAGCCCGATCCTACGACACTCCCGGAAGACAAGGACGACCCCATAGGCATAGGCGAACACGGTCCCGGCTTACCAGTCGAGCCCGAATCGCCCGATGAGGTCGCCCCCGCAACCACCGGTGATCCGGAATCGGACGAGTACATCCGGAAACCAGATTGGAGAATCCCAATCATCCGGTACATTACAGATGGGACCGTACCACCCGAGAAGTGGGCAGCCCAAAAACTAAAAACACAAAGCTCGCGCTTTTGCGTAATAAACGACAAACTCTACAAGCGGAGCGACTCCGAACCAAACCTCATATGTGTCCACGGCTTAGAAGCCCTTGCAATCATGGGCGAAATGCACGACGGCCACTGCGGAAGTCACTCCGGAGGCCGCGGCCTCGCCGTCAGAATAAAACGACACGGCTATTTTTGGCCAACCATTATCGCAGACTACGAAAACTATTCGAAGAAATGCGACAAATGCCAAAGACATGCCCCGAGCATCCATCAGCCAACTGAAACACTCTCCTCGCTTTCGGCACCCTACCCGTTCATGCGATGGTCTATGGACATCGTAGGACCGCTCGTCGAATCGGGGCGAAATAAACTCTGTTTCCTACTAGTCCTTACCGATTTCTTCACCAAATGGGTCGAGGCAAGAGCCTTCCAGCAAACCACGCAAGTAGAAGTGAAAGACTTTGTCTGGAAAAATATCATATGCCGACACGGGATCCCGTACGAAATTGTAACCGACAATGGATCCCAGTTCATATCTCGAAGCTTCAGAGCTTTCTGCGCTAAGTGGAAAATCCGCCTGACCACCTCAACCCCGAGGTACCCTCAGGCAAACGGGCATGCCGAAGCCGCGAACAAGACAATCTTGAGCAACCTCAAGAAAAGACTTGACTCAAGAAAACAAAGATGGGCAGATGAACTCCCCGGGGTCCTTTGGGCCTGCCGCACCACTCCCCATCGAGCTACACACGAAACACCGTTTTCACTAGCATACGGGATGGAGGCAATAGTCCCAGCCGAAGTCTCGGTACCAAGCCCCAGGCGACCTCTATGCCCATCAAACAGCGAACTCAACGAAGAAATGTTGCGAGATCAATTGGACTTCATCGACGAACGTTGGGAACAAGCACTGATCAGAATCCAAAACTACCAACAAGCCGATGCCCGCTACTATAACTCTAACGTTAAACACAGGAGTTTCGAAGTGGGCGACCTAGTCTTGCGAAAGGTATACGAAAATACCAAAGAGCGAGGTGCCGGAAAACTAGGGACCAACTGGGAAGGCCCCTACTGCGTCATCGAAGTAGTGCGCAACGGCGTCTACAAGCTCGCGAAAACCAAAACCGACGTACCGGAAAAAAGATCTTGGAATTCCATGAATTTAAAACGATATCACGACTGAGTACGCATAATAATCGAACTACGTAAAGGCTTGATCCCTTGACAGGGTACGTAGGCAGCTCGACCCTCGAGTACATCCACCAAAACACTATTGTCCACCTTTATCATCGTAACGTTGTAACTTGCTTGCCATTCGGCGAGCCCAGACGAATAAAGAAACATTTTCACCTCGCGCATTTCCCGTATAAACAATATTCAGCTCTCGTGTCACTAAAATCCCGAGACCTCGCATCACGAACTGAGTCACACGGTGAAACCTCGTAGCAAAAAAGCACTTCGAGATCCACCGAACCAAACGAACTCATAAAAGTTCAAACAAATGCGGTCAAAGGACCATGACGACACGACCTGATCCCCAAACAGCGGGCCCTGAAGGGCCTTAAAACAAAAAAAAGGGCCTCAAGGACGACCCTAAAAGTCACTTGAACCTTGAAGCACGTAGTTCGCTACAAGGAAAAAAAAAACGAAACCCATAAAATCGCAGAAGAAAAGAAGAATGGGAGTGAAAAGTTACCTTTCGTTCGAAGTGACGATCGTGGTTTATTGGGAAGCACATAAGGAAGTTTATAAAGGAGGATTAACCCCAGCCGTTGAGATCGCGGAGATCTTTCATCTCCTCGAATCTCGCCCGTACAATCTCGAAAGACATAATGATTACCTTTTTTACCAAAAACCGCGCAGCCGATTCCTCTCCCCGAATATCGGCCGTTCGATTCGAGAAGATCTCGGTAAAATCGAGATCTCTGTCGTAGATACGATACCAAACCTTTTCTCCTCGCCCATTAAGCTAATATTAACTTAATGGGCTGGGGGGCAATTGTTGGTACCAGATCTCGGTCTGAGAGATCTGGCCCATTAAGGGCCTGCTAACAATCAAACAATCTTCTAAGCCCACAAAGATAGCCCACCTATTACTCCGTGAGCAAGTGACGTCTGACCAAGATTAAGTCCAACATCCAGCTCGACAGGAAGTAGTCAGCGACGGTTCCACGATTCGCGGGATACTCGACGACGTGATATCCAGGATAGTTCAGTTCGAAGAAGACTATAAAGGAAGGTCGCGGAATAAGGTTTAGAGGACACTCTCTCTCGGGGGACAATTCTTAAAGGCAAAAGACACCGAATACTTGTAAAATCTCTATGAGATTACCCTACTTGTAAACATCCTTGATCGATTCAATATAAAATCCAATTCGTCGAGTTTATATCCAAATTACATCTTTGATTCATAGATAGAAACTAGTCCACTAAAAGTTCTTCCCTAAAAACCCTTACAAAAACTAGGTGTGCGATTCCGCATCCACAGTGTCGTAGAATAGTATAATTTGTTTATTAGTTTATATCAGAACGAAAATACGAATGGAAGGAATTTTAAATTTTTATGTTGTTTTCTTCTTCTATGAACATAATAAGGAAGTCATAAAAAATAAAAGAATATGAGTGTTCTAACATATTCATTCGTCACCGTTACTTAGATAGAAAAGCGATATTTAAAACCCTACATAAGATCTTAAAATCAGAATTGAAAAAAATATTATACAGAGTATGGATCAAACCAACACGTTCGATTTATACGATGTTTCTGGGGTTTTTCGTCCTCTGGAGGCTATTCTCCTACAACCACAAATAAAGACGTGAAGCCCCGGAAAATACGATGAAGATGTGTTTTTCGATGGCTCTCCGACATTCAAGTCGCATAATATGTTATAGAAAGACCACATAGTGGTTTGTCAAAAAGCGGAAGGGTAATCGGAAAACGAGGTGAGGAAATGTGCATGTCGGGTCCGGAAGAAAGGATTAATCCATAATGGGCTATAATTGGTGAGATTTTTGTGGCAAAATAGAGAGAAATAAGAGTTTGGATGTGAGAACCTCACAATCTAGAAACAACTGTGAAGGTGATCAGAGAATGGTCGGAGATGGGACTGTGAGTCCCGAAAAGATGGAAAAGCTAAGTGTTTAGAGAGAGAATTCTCTAAAGGAGAGAAATGAAAAGTCGGATCGGATCCCTGAGTGAGAGATGAAAAAAGACCCCCCTCCTTCTCAAAGGAGAGATGGTTATATTTATAGAGAATACCTGACCCGGGTTCGTATACCGGGTAGTGTTGGTCCTGTCGAGTCGAGTCTCGGATCCTCCATCGGGTCGCATACGGGGTATTCGAGTGCTTTTCTGCACACCTTCTTTGTTGTTTATGTATGTGCTCCCGACATGGTTGTTTTCAGGTTGCAGGCGTCACCCCAAGTCCGTGCTACTGTAATGATTTGGGTCCTGCCACGTGTTCTGTGTGCCAATACTTTTGTCTTCCCCATGAACAGTGACTAGTCGCTTTCACATGGCATGCATATTGGCCAAAATTGGCCCGCTGTGGGATTAGAACGTGAGTCTACTTTAGATCAAAATAATACTGGAGGGAAGAATAGAGACGTTACTGCGTAAAATATGTTTAGACTTATCCCTTCCCGTTAGCTTTTCGGGAGATATCAGATTATCCTTACCTTCTCGGGTATTGCTACCCGGTTACCTGAGAATCATACTTTCCCGAGTATTACTACTCGCTTTGTGTTGGTGTGATCGGGAGCTAGCATGTACCTATTCGGGTCACTCATCTCCCTAATACCGCTCTCTCCAAGCAGCCTGACACGAGTTGGCGGGTTCAAGAAAATGGGACTCCTTGCTGCTTCGAGTCCACTCATCTCCTTACTTCCCACTTCCGCTAGTCGAGAATGTTTTTGGGAGAAGGTGGAGGTTAATAACTTGTCATAACATGTCCTATGGTTCGACCACCTAGCCTCGTAAACGCACCCGTCTGAGGTGGTGCGCTTTTAGGTGAAGTGGTCATCTAGTCTATGATGACACACATACAATATGTCCTAACATGTCATATGGTTTGATCACCTAACCTCGTAACCTCACCCTCTCAAGGTGGTGCACTTCTAGGTTAATTGACCATCTAGCCTAATATGACACGTGTTAGCTTCTGATTCGTCGATTCAAAGAGGAAGAGAAATTATTTATCTCCACATACGCTAACTATAACTAATAAATACAATAAACTATAGACTTTTTTTAGAATATGATGGTAGAATTAAAAAAATACTTGATATAATATAGGAAAAATCATTGCTAGCTACACGAAATATACCATATTACATGACCACACATGCAAACTATATAAATGCATCTTTAACTATACAAAATACCATGATGACATGTACAAACTATCAATGGTTATGTCGCCAACTACATGTACAAAATAAATGCATCTTTAACTACACGAAGTATATAAATGCATCTTTAACTACATGAAGTATATGGTTACCATAAGCCTCATTTGCGTAATCGGAATAGTGTAACCAACGACGGAATCCGGTACCATCGCCGTTCCCATGGCCTTCTCATATATAAGTTTGACACGTAAGCAAGCAACCGAGCCAAAATTCTAAACCGATCGATACGATTAATTCGACAACGGTTTTTTTTAAAGATACCAGCGACATCATCAGATCATTGCGAATGAGAAGTAAACACATGGATTCATCAAAGGTATTAACGTATTTTATCAGCTGAAATTTGATGAGAGTTTGCCATATAAGCAAATCACTACACATTTAATATATTGATATCTAATAAAAAACATAAAATTTTGGTAAAAGAGCATTTATGAAAGAAAAAAAACATGGAAAAAATATAAGAAGATACAACAACACTAACATTTTTATCAACTAACAAGTTTCAGATTTAATCTATTCGGCCCAAAGAATAAAACATGTTATTACTCATTTCTCTATCACCGATGTTCGAACTTGAGACTTTAAATACTATACTATTTGAGTGATCATCTAAATTATTATTTTACTAATCACTAGTCGGAAAGTTCTTATCCAATATTTTTTTAATATGGATAGCTGAATAACAAAACTCATAAAATTTGGCTTCTAAAACTATATCATTTATACATTCATGAAATTATATATGTGAAAGGAGGTGAGTACTCTCCATCAACTTGCCACATCAGTAATTTCAATGAATTTGGAGGCGATATATGTCTATTTAAAATTAAAAACACTTAAAAAATAATAAGCATTAAATTAATAGATTTAAGTGGCCATGTTCCACATATCATTTAATACATTTGGAGAATATGAAGTGTCAATTTCTTTGTGTATTAAGATGGCAAGACCAAATCATTTTCCATATCTCTCATCAAACTATAAAATCAACATTGAAGAATTTACATTTGGAACAAAGATATTTCGAAAAACAAGGAGACCAAAGAAAGTTGTTTCTAATGTGAAAGACAAAAGAGATTTGTCAACGACAACTCTAGCGAAAGAGTGATATACAGAATTTGACAACGGTGGTTGTGGAGACGTAAAGAGAAACGTCGTTGGGTACTATGGAGCTCAGGCGATAGATGAGCCGACGACATGATAGAGAAATTTTTTTTTGGAAGAAGGAAGCGATGTGTAGTTCGAATGTGGAGATGGAGACAAAGATAAAGAAGAAGATAGGAGAAAAAGAAACTATTGTTTGTGTGATGTGTTGTGTTGTGATGTTCTTTTTTAATGGCTTCATGGATTAAAAAAGAAGAAAAATATGAAAAATGAGGAAAATGGAGAGAAGAACAGCGAATTAACCAAGTTGTTTTGGCCCAGTGGTAAAGAATGTCTATGTGGGCTTTCCCACCTGGGTTCGAATCACTTTGGCCACAGTGGATTTAACATGGCTTCTTTTGGCCTATGGAGATTAGTCGGGTATGTGGCAAGCTCCGGATTACCCCATATTAATCAAAAAAAAATAATAATAACAGCGAATTGGAAAAAAATGAAGAAATATGTTTGATTTATGTGACTTTTTCTTCTTTTTATAAATGAACTATCAGTGCCTATAAGCTGATATAATCTCTTCAAAATCAATATATAATGTTATAAATTAATTCATAATATAAACTGAATTTCGATTAACTTTAGAAAAAGTTTTACATATATAAAATTTACATAAGAATATATTATTTTTCATAACAAAATATAACAAACCCGCCCATATGTATGAGTATTGGTCTAGTTTAGATCAAAAATTACTTAACAAGGATTTCTAATTATAGTAATCGTCTTGTAGTTTAGATTATTGATCGGCTGTCTAGAAATTATTAATCGGCAAAATACAATTAATTAACCGTCGAAACCTTAAAAAAACAACCAACTGATTAAATGTATCTTCTTAGTTGACCAAAATCATCACACCTTGTGATTTCTCGCTTTCAAGTGTATACGGAAACATAGACGTCAAAAAAAAAAAAAACAGAGAAACAGAATTGAATAGTAAACAACTGTAACAAAACCATATAAACGACTTTGCACATCTAGAACAAATTCAAACATAATACTATTCTCCTCGAGGACAACAAACAAAAAAGAATGAAATAAAAATTGAACACGTTGAGAGTAGACACAATTCAGAAACAACAAAAAAAAAACAGACAATTCAAAGCTTTTAAATTCATATGAGAGAAATATAAAATAGGTTTTCTGATGGCTTAATTAACCTAAGATTAGACGCGCATTATAGTTGGCTTAGTCCATTTGCGTAGGCTTAATTTAAGTATGTTTTTTAATTATTAAAAATCCTATCTTCTTTCTTTTTTTTGACAACATTATCCTATCATATTAAAAATCCTATCTTCTTTCTCCAAAAGGTTTTTTTTGGAGAATTCTCTCATGAAGTCATGCCGGAAAACTGCTTGATAGTTAATTCCGATACAAACATTATTGATGTGCAGGTCACGCAGGCTTTGAAGGGACCATCATATGCATCTCATCTCCACTATCATTTGAAAGATTTTCAGATTCCTAATATATCAAACAGAATTTTTATACACTATCATTTAGAAAAAGAGAGCTTCACTGTAACATCCTTAAATCCTTAACCCAAAATTTCGTGGTCCATTTGTCCATCCGGCCCAAAAAGCTCATCTGTCCTTTCCTTTTTTTTTTTTTTTTTGCAATATATGCATAATTAAATACATTGCAGAAAAGCAACGCTTCCGGGTAGCCTTGAGAAACATCCGCAAAAACCAGCCACCATCTCTAGACCGCCGTCCTTGATCCACCATTACCGGAGAGAAAGAGATTAACTTCTTACTGTTGCCGCCACAACTCCGCCGCGACGAAGAATACTGGAACCCCCAAATTTCAGCATCGGCAATAAGGATCCCGTCCTCAAGAATCCGAATCGCCAACGTAAGAAACCGGAGAAGCCAAATCTACTTTTACCACCGCCGGTCCAGCTATTGAAAACGAATAGCCGGACAAACGGGTTTGGGAAAATAAACACCGGAGGCCAAAAAAACCCAAACCGAGGAACCCAACCGAAAAACCATTTCAGACAGTTAAATATCATTCATGATCGATGCAGGAGAGAAAAGGGCCTATATTTCTTTCTAAACCACAAAAAGATATCACGACACAAATTCCATGTTGAGTATAGCATTGAATGTAGTAATATATAAATTTGTCTTATATGTATTTTGCATGTTATGTAATTGCACCTTGGGCACATGCCTAAAACCGGATCTGAAGGAAATATAAGCCGTATAACATTGAATGTTATGTATTTTGCATGTTATGCACATGTTAAACGTGTCCAACTTTATAAATTGTTGTTGAGAAAAAAAAAACTTTACAATTTTTTGCGATAGACTTGGCTTGGGTTCTTCAAATCACATTTTTTTCAATTATTTGCCGCGCCAATCATACTAGAAATCTACCCGCCATTTAATATCATCCATACACGTGTCCCTTCAGTAAACACCTCATTTGATATCGACCGTACACGCGTTGAGAAGCTCGATGAAAAAGTTAGTGGACACAAAAAGTTTTTAGTGGACCGTTACTAGTTGGGTTTTATACGGCCCATCATTTAAAAATTATTATACTCTTTACAATAAAGCGAGGGCCCACATAGCAACGGTCCAATTTCACAGTCAGAGATTGTAACGGTCATCTTCTTTCCCCAACCCATTAATATATTAACTAATATTAAAAAGAAAAAGGAAATCTAAATAAATAAAAAATTCGAACCTTTAATGTTCGATCAAAATAATAATCTGTGGAAAAAAACGAAATCTATCTCATCTTCCACTCTCTCTCTAAATGGGTTGCTTGCTAGGTTGCTTCGGCCGTCGGAAAAATCGCCGCCGTCAGAGACACAGGGAATCTTTCCAGCCTCGTTCTAACGTAAGAGAATGTTCTCACTTCTTTCGATTTGCTGATTATCTCTGTTATCTTTCCAGCTATTCTGAAAGTAATTTTTGTTTCGTTTTATGTAGAAAATCTCTGAGGTGTCTACAAAAGAGAATCTTAGGGTTTCTACTGTCGAGGAAGTCACAAAGTCTCCACATGATGATCATCTCAATTTTAAGGTTGCTAAATTTGAGCAAGCCCCTAAAATTTCTGTGATTCCGACCACTGATGATATCTCGTGAGTTTTGTTATGTCCTTTTCGAATCATGTTTTTTTTTTTTTTTTTTTTT
>PKML01010034.1:342129-352796 GCA_002933935.1 Eutrema yunnanense | reverse complement strand
TTTTTTTTTTCCGTTTTAAACGCAGTGACAAGCCTGAGGAGAGAAACAGTCCGAGTCCGAGTCCGAGTCCAACTCGTAAGAGAGTGACTTTTGACTCCAATGTCAAAACATATGAACACATTGTAGTAGAAGAATCTATTGAGCTCTTTGAAGAGAAGAAAGAAGAGGTAATAAAGCCTTTGAAGTCTCCATGTTCATCTGAGGGGAGCGATGTTACCTCCAACTCGTCAGGGTCTTTTCCTTCAAACCATAGATACCAGAATTGTAGAGAAAGTGATGATGAAGAGGAGGATATAACAGGTTGCGACGATGAAGATATTGATGATGATGATGGTGGGCTGCTTCATGAGAACTATTATAATGATGATGAAAACTACGAGGATAAGCTGCATAATTGGGGTAAAGAAGTCTATACGGAGGAGATTGCGGATAACGCATTGGACATTGAGAGGATAGAAGAAAAGAATGCTGCGAGTAGTGCTAGAGACCGAAGCGCGTATGTCAACGCGGTACTGAACCCGATCGAGAATCTCACGCAATGGAAAGCTGTGAAATCCAAAGGAAGAACAGCACAGACACAGTCTCGGAAGGAGAAGGCTACTAATCTCAAATCGGATCAAGAACACAAACTAAATGCTTCTTTCAGCTTGGAGGAGCCTCCTCGTGTATCGTTCAGCATCAAGCCAAGATCAAGAGATGAAACCAAGAAACAGAGAAGTCAAGAAGTGGCTGTTGATGCTAGTCTCTCATCTTGGTTATCCACATCGCAGACCACGAACAGCGGATGCAGCAGCAGTGTTGTTGAAACCGCAATGTCGGAGAAGAAGAAATACACATCTAACTGCTCAAAACCGGTTCAAAGCTACGATGAAAGACCTATACTGGGCGCGTTAACTTCAGAGGAGATAAAACAGTTCTCAGCTACGAATTCTCCGAGGAAATCGCCGAGTAGAAGCCCTGAATCACCTATAATCGGAACAGTTGGTGCTTACTGGAACAATCACTCAATGGCCACCAGCAAGTACAGAGAAAAAGTATGAACTACACTGATAGTCTGATACTGTGAGTAAGATATCATTTATTTGTTAATTGGCTTTGTGAAGTTATCACTTTGTGTGTGTTTTGTGTATGTGGTTTGATTTTAAATTTTCATTCTATATTTGTTTGAATGTGACACAAGTTTGTCTTCAATTCCAAATGTGATGCAGAGTTTTTGAATGTTTTGTCTTCTTTACAAACTTTTGCTAAAATCGAACAAAGAAGACCCAAAAATAGGGCAAGCAAGATCGGCTCAAAAGGGCGACCAAAACGCAAACGCACTTGATGGGGCCTCGTTTAGCAGTCGACGCCACACTGCTTCAGTAACGGACCAGTCTGTTTGGGCAAAAACGGATCGATCCGAACCCAAACCAGCGAGAAAATCGAGGCGAGGAGAATCGACCAGAGAACAACGATCGTCGGAGTTCGATTTTGGCGACCCATCAAACCTTTGAGAAACGGGTAAAGATGAACGATGACCCAAAACGCGAAGAACAGTTTCCCGAAAAGCGGTCCCCAGGAGCCGTACCCGTTGTTAATGGCGCCGGAAACTCCGGCGACGACACCGACCATGTTGAGGATGATGAGAGTGGTCGGAGGGATGAGAAGAGTTGTCCATTTGAAGAGGTAGAGATCTCCGAACTCGTCGGCTTCGTCGGTGGCTCCTTTGGATGTGACTGTGAAGTTAGTGTCGACGCCGAAGAGGACTTTGAGGAGACCTTGAAAGACGGCGAAGAGGTGAGCGGAGACGCCGCCGATTACCCAGAATTGCTCGTTACGCCAGAGGTCGTTGATGCTCACGCCGCTCCACCGGAGCTCTAGGATCGCCGTCGCGATGATTGATAGGAACAGCGCCAGGAACCATATGCTCGCGAAATTGTTGATCTGATCAAATAGAGAGAAAAATGAGTGTTTGGTAATTTAATTTCTAACAAAAAAAAGTTTTGACAAAATTCTTTGACTTTGTGAGTTTCGTGGGCAAATCAAGAACCTTTAGGGTAAATGCGTGAATCTTAAGACACTTAAGGTGTAAAAGACTAAACTTTTAGGAATTTCATGGCGGTGGTAAATTTGATTTTTTTTCAGAGAAAAATGGAAAAACAGAGGATGATTGATATGGGTTCTTAAATATAGACGCAAAAGCATGAACTTTTACAAGTTTTAGGAGTACAAATGTGAACTTTTAGGACTTTTATGATCAAGAATAAAGTTTAGGGTAAAAGTATGAATCTTAAGAGGTAAAAGAGTAAAATTTTAGGAATTTCTAGGTGGTGGTAGATCTTTGTTTTTTCAGAAAAAAAAAAGAGGAAAAACAGAGGATGATTGAAATGATTTCTTAAGACACAAAAAGATCTTTAGACACAAAAACATGAACTTTTACAAAATTTTAGGAGTAAAAATGTGAACTTCTAGGACTTTTATGATAAAGGATAAAGTTTGTCTATAAATGTTGAAAAGTAAAAGAGAAATGAAATGGATTCTTCCTACATTTAGGCGCAAAACCAACAATTTTTACAAGTCTAAGGGGGAAAAAAACAATTTTTACAAGTCTAAGGGTATCAGTTTAAAGTTTTAAAACTTTAGGGGTGAAACATGAACTTTTAGGAGTTTAAGCGTATAAAGAAGAGTGAGACTAACCGTGGGAATGATGAACTTGCCGGTGAGAAGACAAACGGCCGGGATAGTACAATAGGCGAGTAGAGGAATAGAAGTGAAAGGATAAACAATGGTGTTTATGTAAGCGAGACGTTCTAGGATCTTGAGCTTGCCTCCCCACGCATACCACAACGGACAGTGACGGCTAAAGAAGATTTCGACCGAGCCGAGGGCCCATCGAAGCACCTGGTGCAACCGGTCCGACAGATTGATCGGAGCCGAACCCTTGAAGGCTGGTCTTTTAGGCATACAATAAACTGATTTCCAACCTCTACAATGCATTTTAAATCCGGTAAGAATATCTTCTGTCACTGATCCATAGATCCATCCAATCTGAAACACAAAAATCATGAATCAACAATATAGTCATGAATCAAAATCCATGTTAAGATTCCTAGAGTTCCAACTCAAGTTCAAGGTCCCTTCCAACTTCCGATGTGGTATATTTCTCACACAAGATTATGTCCCAATAATCTCTACTTAATCCTTAATAGAAACCTATATATATTATGATTATTACCTCTTTGCCCCACTCAGTCTTCTCTTCATACCCACAACTGATGACATGAATGGCTTCTTTGATCAGCGAGCTCGTGTTCGTAGCCTCCGGTAACCCTCCGTTCTCCATCAACGTCGATGCAATAAACACAGGAGACATCCCAAACCTCTTCTCGAAGTTTTTCTGCGACATCAGAGACGATTTCTCGAGCTCATCGTACCCTTCAAGCCCTTCCTCGATGTCTTCAAGATCGAAAACCGCCTCTGTCGATCGTTTTCTTGAATAGCTCATCGTAGCTGTGTTGCTCTTGTTCTTCTTCTTCTTCCTCAGTCCAGATAACAAGCTCTTAATCCCTGATTTCTTCTTCGAATCCGATTTCGGTTTGTGACGGCTACCTCCGCCGCAGCAGCAGGAAAGCCAAGCCGGCCAGCAATCGCAGGTCATCTTCTTTCGTTTCTCCGATACCGGAGGTTCGTATCCGTACAATGCCGGTCTGTTGAACACACATCCTGTTCCAACATATACTGGTCCTTGAATCCCATCTAAGCCTCTCATGTTTATCTGCAAGAACAGAACAGAACAGATTTAAGGTTTTTTATTTATTTTCGAATTCGGTTTTTGATGCTGAGAATGGTGATGACTTACATCGAAGAAGACGATGTTTCTGTTGGCGTATCGATCATTACGATCAATTCCATCGAATCTCTGAGGGAACTGAACATAACAAAGCTTTTTCCCAAGCTGTGGATCCATCAGAAAGCACATTGATTCTCTAATGGCTCTACTGTTGTTGATGTAATGGTCACAATCCAGATTCAGGATAAATGGAGCATTCGTGAGCACTGCAGAGACTCGAACCTGGTACAGTCCAAGAACCATGCATTGTGTCTATTAGAAACAGTTAACTTCTTTTGGTATTGCTTACTTGTTTGCCTTACCATTGCATTCATGGCTCCAGCTTTCTTGTGGTGCGCGTAACCAGGACGCTTCTCTCTCGACACATAAACAAGGCGTGGCAATTCGTTACCGTCGATGTCGAATGCTCCTTCTTTTCCTAGATACACCTGAAAACAAAATTGAATCCCAAAGTAGTTTTTTTTTTTTAGATCCAAAGGTGTAATCTTTGATGGTATATCGAATTCGAATCTGTTGGGTTTTGAGGTTTCGAATGTGACCTGAATCATCCCGGGATGATCACGAGTGTTGTTCCCAGGCCATGGTGTACCGTCTTGCATCACCCAACCTTCTTCAGGCTTCTTCTGAGCTTTAGCTACCAAAGAATTGATCCTCACTTTGAATTCTTCATATTCTCTCTGCAAAACGATTGTTGATTGAGAATAAAAAAGTAAGGATCTTTTTGAAGACAAAGATCTTTTTCTCACTGACCTTCATTGCTCTGCGATCTTTGACGAATGTAGTTTGGACTTTATCCTTCAAGTAATCGATCTTCTCAGAGAAGTAAAACTCTGGAGCTCTTGGCTCAACATTGTACTTCTTGCAAAACGGAACCCATCTTCTTGCAAACTCGGAAGTTTCAGACAATGTGTCGAACAGGAGCATCGATGCACCGTCATCAGATACATAGCAGCTAACCTTGTTCACCGGGTAATCAACGGCCAAGATCGAAAGAATGGTGTTGGCTGTGATTATCGGAGGTTCCTTAAGCGGATCTACCGTGCTGACAAACACATCAACCGGTGCAAGCTTGTTCTTTTCGCCATCCCGTTCGAATCTCATAGAGAGACGATCAAGGTAGGTTTCTCGGTTAATCGGGAACCATTTCGGGAACTGATCAAGGATCCAAGAGAGTGCGAACCAGATCTCGCAGATGACTGAGATAAGCCAGAGAGGGTATGCGTCATTGGCTGGTGTCAAGATGCGGAAACGGAAGAAGAAAGCTAAGATCACGAGACGAAGAACGATCACGATTCGGTAAGGACTAATTTTGCTCGATGAGATTGGGACTTTTCTCCATAGAGGTTGTCTTGCTTCAGCATCTCTGCAAACAAACAAGAACTAAGTTACTTGCGCTTCAAGTCTTTATTACTTGAGATTAAAGAAATATCAGAACATGCTTATATATTACAGGTATTCTTCTTCTTCTTCATCTTCGTTATTTGGATCCTTTGTTTGTTCTCCTTTAGTCACTAAGCCTCTCTTCTCTTGCCTCGCTTTCCATTTATCGACTCGTTCTTTCCACTCCGCGTCTGTGGCGCCATCTCTCTCAGCTTCGAACTCTTTCCCCAACACTTCGAATCAAATCACACAGAGACAGGTCTCAAAATTTGTTCTTACACATCTATATGTATATATATATAAATCACTCATAGATAAATATACCACTTCCGGTGGAAGAAAAGGCCCGGCCATTTGGACGCCATTGCTGCTTACTATTGTAGTCTCCATTATCCTGCAATACCCACACAAAAATTCAGAATCTTGATTTCAAAATGGGAAAGAAAGACTACAAAGAAAGAAAGAAAAAGATCGATCAAAGTCATAAGTTACCGATCCATAGGCAAAATTCTGGTGAATGGAGGAAACATCCTTGCGATTCTTGATATTCAACTCATAATCTGAATCATCAGGACCCTTGTTTTCTTCTTCTTCATCTCCTGCAATTCTTGGAGAGCCTTCAAACAAAACAAATCACAAACATGAGGGTCAAAGCAAGGTATGGATTTGTTAGATAGACCAAACCATAGTTTAATTAGTTTAATTTTAATTTACCTTTGTGGCGGTTGTAAGGAGTGTTGCATTGAGGGCAACATTTGCTACCGTTGCTACGCTCGTACTCGTAGCAAGGTCTGCAAACCGGGAATGCGCACACGTGGCAGGCCACGAATGCCTGGCCATTGTCTCCGTCTCTGACCTCGTCGCTACAGATTCTACAGATCTTAGCCGAGAATGAGGAATGACGATGCTGCATTCACAAAAAAAAAGTATTTGGTAAAGAACGAAAACCCTTGAAACAAGTTACGATTTTTTTTGTTTGTTCTTCCCTTCTTACCTCATCGTCGAAGCTGGCCATGGTGTTTGGTTCCATGGCGAGGCAAGCTGAGCTCGAAAGCAGAGCAGGAGAGAGAGAGAGAGAAATGTATGTGACTATGTGTTTGATGATTGAAGAGATGAAATGGAGTTTTTGGCGGTAATATAAGGGAAAAATATAAGAAATTTGTCGTGGAGGAAACTGAGGTTGTACCAAACTGTGAGGTGAGATTGGGTCTGAGGTTTGTGTCATAAGAAAGCTTCAAGAGACAGCAACAAGATTTGGTGGAAGAAGGAGACAGCTCAGTTTAGTCAGTGTTATTTTATATTTATTTGCTTGAGCTTCCAACTTCTTCTACTGCTGTTTGTTGTTCTTTTTTAGTTCTTTAGAATTTGTGTAACTTAGAGTAGCTTTCAAGTTATCATGTATTTCTTCTACTCAACACTCTGATCCAGCAATGTTCTTGAATCCAATCAGATAGAGACAGAGAGTGAGAGAAAAGATATATAACAAAAGCCCAAAATCAATTTCACAAAGGCCCATAATGGTAATACCAAAAAAAACAAAAAATACAGCTGAATTCAACAGAAACAAAGATGATCATGGATCATTCATAAGCATTTGAGTTGGTTATACAAACCAGAAAATGAAAGAAAAAAAGACTCAAGAATCAGATTGAAACTCTGATCTTATTGTTTGGTTAGAGTAGTAAATATGATTTGATCAAGCGATGTAGTAGATGGAGTTTGGGAGCTTGAAGGTTCTCTTGGGAACTGGACAACCTGCGAAGCTGTTCCATTGTGCACCCATCACTCCCCAAACTCTGTAACCAAGACTTGTAAGCCATGCCCTCACATCTGCTTTGTATTTGGTCACACTCTTCTTCTCTTCTTCTTCTCCCCTGAATTTTTTTTCGGTTTTGACATTTTAACCCGGTTCACTATATTAGACCAGAAATGCTCGAATGATATTTGATTGCTCATAGATTTATAAATGGACCGGAGTATGTTAATCTAATGGTTTGTACTAGTGTTGTCATAACCATAGTTCAAATTCAATAATGTACGTGTGTGAATTGTATACAAACATAAAAAAATGCATCCATTATGAAGAATTTTATTATTATGAGACTCGAACCGGGGAAATAAATACCTGAGGAGGAGGTTAGACCAGCCGTGGTAACCGGCTTCGATAAGGTTTTCGACGGTGGCGGATCTGAGATACTCTTTACGAGAAGAGACCAAAAAGATTTTGAGACCTCTCTCTCTGATCTCATGGAACAGCTTCACCATGTTTGGAAGCGCTGGTGCCTTTCCCCAACTTTGCCATTCCTCGAACTTGGTCGTGTTCAATTGCTCACCACTGATTCAATTCAACGTAACATGTCAAGTCCGGTTATTCTAAAAACCGGAATAAAGCGAACCAAAAAGAAAAAGAAAAATGATACTCTCTCCATTTCAAAATAGATGATGCTTAAGGTTTTTGTACAAAATTAAGGAATCATTTAATTTTTTTTTTTAACGAAAATTTTATTTATTATCTAACTAAATATCATTTATTACCTTAAAAGTTGAAAACATCATCTAAGTTTTTTTCCCCTAAAATAGGGATGTCAATTAGGGCTAAAACATGGCCGGCCCGACCCTGAAAAACACCGGGTTCAGACTTAAATATATAAGTCCAAAAGAAATCGGGCCTTTCGGGTAAAACCCAATTATACTAGTTGATTTTTTGGGCCTACCGGGGTCGGACCGGCCCGAAAAGCCCGGAAATAAACATTTTGATTGAGTTAGAGGTTTTGTTTAAGAATTTAACATTTAAAAGCATGGAGTATTTTCTATATATTTTTCATTGATCGAAAACCCTAATTTCCTAGTTTTGCCTTACTATAAATCTCAGAGTCTACATTTAGTATTGGTGCGCATGTCTTGAACAAATATAGAAATCGTCTTCTACTCATACACGTTGAAACATTGGTTTATACACGCACTTGGTTGGATGGGTTTACGTTTCGTGATCCAAATAACATTATCATTCATTCTATTTACTTTGTATTTTAAATATTATTATCTATTGACTTTCAATGATATTTTTATACGATTTATATATGTCCGTAAAAGTTCGAAAAGCCCTATAACCTTGTTTGGGCTGGGCCGGACCGAGTTTTAAAATATAGGCTCGATTTTTTTTTCGGATTGGACCAAGCCATACTCAAATATATAAGGGATTTATGGGTTTCAAAACCGGACCGGGTTAGCCCGATTGACTACCCTACCCTAAAATATCATATATTGTGAAACTGACGGAGTAGAGATGTACATTAACCGAACTAACACGAAACTGAACCAAACTTAACCGAAAGTCAAACGATGTTTTTCATAACCCGATTCGTTTCGTAGTTTTATACCAGACAAACCAAATTAATTACTTTTATACAGAACAAACCAAATTAATTACTTTTGTACCGTTACCGAACTAAAAAAAAAACCAAAAATTGTTTTAAAATTTTTATTTTTAATTATATATACAAATTAAAAAAGTAGAATTATTTACATTATAAATTAATATGAAAAATGTAATAACTTATATTTTTTTGTCAAACCGAACCGAACCGAAATTAATATATATGGTTAAATCAATTTTGTTACCCGAAACTGCCGTGGCTCTTGTGGTAAGGAATGGTGGAGAGAAGAGTGTCATCAACGTCAAAGATCCAAGCATCCATGCCGTCGCATTTCTTCTTCTCGCAACAAGTTTTTCCGAGGTAGAGGATGGCTTCATCAACGGCTCTCGCCAAATCATCCTCGTACTGAGATGACGTCATGTACTTTTGGATGAACCAGACGCACTCCTGTGGCACCACCGTGAAGTCCCTTATGTTGTGGAGCTCCACGTTGACTCTCCAGCTCTCGCAGTATCCGTTTAGGTTCGGCCCTTTCAATAATGCGACGCCGTTTTGGCTAGTCTTGGTGGTTGGGTTGAGTCCTGTGAGCTGGTTTAGGATGTTCCAGTCACGAGCTGAGACCATTCCGGTGAAAAGGAATGCGAGGGTTAGCGAGAGCAACCAGGATCTAGCCATGTTGATGATCGATCTGATGGATGAAGAAGATTTACTAGTCTTGGCGATCTGTGTGTAGTATGGTTATGTCTATATATAATTATATCGAGTATGTAGATGTATACAAGTCAACATAACAGAAAAAATGAATTTTATATATAAGTTTGAGGACTAGGCTTCCATTGGTAAGCTGCGGAATTGCGTTTTTAATCGCGATTCCATAAATGTTTTACCAATCAAAAAAATCTCCAAAATGAAAAGTAGAACGCAAAAACGAAACTTGCGAAAGATGATTTTAATATTTTTTTTAAAAGTTTATTAGAAAGGGTTGAGATGATTTTAACTTTTGTAGCACTATGCTAGTTTGTCTATCGAATTAGTTTCACTTTATCAATAGAAACAGAAAAAACGTTGAAATATAATAAATATATCTATATATTTTTTGTCCAAGTATTGTTCAACATTTACGGATTGTTCATATAGAATATAAAATTTAAAAATATTGGGGATGAATGTGATTATGTGGACGACAGCACATTTTACAAAGATATACTGTATAAATAATAGAGTGGGAGGAAAGTGGGCACCATGTCTTAATGTGAAATAGGCAACTTGAAAAAATAAGGTGAGAAACATTCACTCCAGCTCATGCAAATTTAATATAATCAATCAACGTCCGTCTTGGTTGTCTGAATAAATGTGTGCTTAGCTAATATATACTATGATTTTATCTGCGTTAATTATAGCATTGTGTAATTTTTTTTATAAAAAAATTGTTTTGAAATATAAGAAAATTATTTTTATTTGAATTTTATAATATACCTAACTATTGATTATAGATAAAGCTGTCAATTTGTAATAATTTGTCTATCTAACCCGTTTTGCATTAAACTAAAATATTATTCGGGCTAACCCACAAAAACTTATAATCTTAAAAACATAACTCTAATATACATCGTTAAATGACTCTAGTTTTTGTGGTGAGTCTACGAACTCTTAAAAAAAATAGTTTTTTGTGTCTAACTTTTTATAAAATTAGTAAAATATTTTTCAACTTATGTTTTGATATATATTCAAATATAATATAATAAATTATAGTAAAAAAATATTGCAAGATTTTGAATATTTTTTTTTCTTTGAATATATATGAATTGGTTATTATTTTAAAATATATAGTATTAAAAATAATTAAAAATGAAATAATAAATAACTTCTTTAATGCCAAATATATATTATCCATATTCTAATCAATAATTTTAAAAGACTATTATATCATTTCCTATTTCAATTATTATTTGTTATTTGTAATGGCATTTCATGTAATAACTTACAAAACAAAATTCATTTTTAAAAATGTCTTCTTAAATAATATTATAGAGATTCGGGATATATATGATCAAAAAATAAACAAAGATATACATATATAT
>PKML01010034.1:262711-315377 GCA_002933935.1 Eutrema yunnanense | reverse complement strand
ACTAAAGGACAAGTTTACCCGCGATGAGAGTAGATCAAAAAGGAAATTGATCAGAAAGAACGACGGTGGGTTAAGAGATCAGGAGATCTGATGAGCTGGAAAAAAAGAAATAGACTAAGGAAAGGTCTATGGACGGAGGACGTTGGATAACGTCAAGATCAGAAAGGAAACTGATCGAAGAAAGGAGATGGAAGAAGAGTTAGAAAAAGGAAGATCCAACCAAAAGAGAATAATGGAAGATCAATCAGGATCAACCATGGAGTAAAGGGCAAGAAGGATCGGGAATATCAAATTGCCAGAGTACGAGAAAGGGAGGGATCATGGAAGATCACCTCAAGAAGATGGTTGGATAAAGGAAAAATCTAACCAAGTGGAGAAAAGGATCAAAGGGAACCGATCCAAAGATGATGATGACAATGATAGAGGCCAAGCGAAGCAGTATCATCAGAAGTAGTCATCAAAGAAGAGAAGAACCTCAAGAAGGAAGTCATAGACACGTTCACGGGAGGAACAGTAGACTTCAATATGACGTCTAGAAGAGATGCTAGAGTCAAGGAATGAAAGAAGAATTCGGGGCGAATTCTAATGAGTAGGGGAGGGTGTAATAACCTGTATGAGAAGATGGTCGAGAAAATTCCAAGTTGGAATTATGACCAAGAGAAAGAAGATTCTTCAAGGACTTTGTGAAAGAAGAACTTTAGACGAGACGGAACTCGAAAAAGTTTTCACTAGAAAGGCCGAGGGAAGAATCGAGGAAAAATGAAAGTTGAAGAATCGACTGAGGGAAGATGGATTCATCAAGAGCATGCCAAAAGAAACGTTTTTGTCGAAGCAAAAATAATTTTGATTACGTAGAATCAAAGTAATGGAGCCGGTAAGGATTTCGCCTAGGTGGAAATTCTATCCGGGGAGAAAATATTTTTCTGAGGGAAAATATTTCCTACAAGACGAGACCAAAAGAAGCACTTTGGTCGAATCAGAATTTAATTTGATCAGACTAGTTTATAAACATATAATATGCCTTTCTTGTTTATGTTGGGATGAATAGAAATACAAAATCTGATGTGCTTTAAAGATTTCATTATTTATCAGAAGTAATCTAGTTTACAATGGGATTTACTCTTAGAATTATTGAACATTAAAGAATACAGCTCATCCCATATGTCATGTTAACTACTCCATAAACACCGCATTAATCAAATTAACAAATTCAGTTGACAAAACGAATAAAAACAAATTACAAAATCTGGACATTTTTTATTGGAATATAAACAAGAGTCCCTATAAACAAACAATACATTTTAGTCACATGTGATGCTATCAGAAATTAAAACTGAGTAAGAAGAAAATTATTGATGTGAATAGAATATAAAAGTTGCACAGTTGGGGTTCGGTTTGGTTCAGTTCGGTTCACGGACATAGCTGAACGTTTTCTCTGGAATAAAATTGAACATCTTGTAGTTCTCAGAGCATAAAAACGCCACAAAGTCCTTACTTAGAAAACCAAAACCTTCGTTATTCAGATTGCCGAATCGTCTCTTCTCTAGGTCACATGGACGCGCGGGAAAGAAAAAAGTCAGCGATTCACGATCATGCCGCACGCGGATCGGTGTAATCGTTTGTGCTTTTGTGAATTAGGGTTTTTCTCGTTCGAATCGAATCAAAAAAAGAGGAGATGGTTTGGAATTACCCAGAAATTTCCAAGGAAGATATTATGAAGCTATTGAAAGGGTTTGTGGATTTACTCGTCCTTGCATCTGGGTTTCAATCTTCTGGTGTTCCCGCTCATTGGGATGCTGAAAACTGCAGGAAAGCTCTTCAATGGGGTCTCTTCTTCGAAAATGTCGGTGTACTCTTCGCTCTCTCGCTATCAATATCACTCGTCTTGTGTACTCCATTGCTTTCGTTTAGTTAATCGGAGAATTTCTTTTCTAGGTTATAAGAAGCATAACTAGTTCAGACGAATTTGGGGAATCTGTGAGAGAGCTTGACGAAGCTATATCCGAGATGAAATCTAACCCCTTGTTCCCAAAGGTTGCTGTTTTAGGTTTTGGCTTATCACTATCTCTTAATCATATAATTGAAACGAAAGGTGGATTCTGATTCTCTGGAATTGCCGTTTGTTTTGGAGAAAAATTTCAGGGTTTAGAGAATCTATCATCAAATACTCTTTCAAAGGGAAGAGAATTTGTCTTAGAGCATTTGCTTAATAACTCAACATTGAAGGATAAACAACTCCAAGCTATTCTGGTTGTAGTAGTGGAATCAGGTGAGGGTATTTCAGACATAATTGATGAGAAGCTCTGCGAGCGGCAATCTGTTGTGTCATGTGTATCAGCACTTGAGACTGGTTTGAACATCCTTTCCAGAAACATAGAGTCAAAAGAGTTCCTCCAGAAAGAAGACAAGGATACAACTTTGTTGGGGTATGTATGCTTTCGAAGCACGAGATATACCATATCTTGCAATAATCTTATGGTACTCATTGATGATCTTGATGTGCTTTCTTTATCTTAGCCGGAGACAACAGCCTATTGAACTTTTGACATGGAATATTTGGCAATCGAAAGGTCTATCGTATTTTCTCAGTAAGAGAACTTTAAGATTGGTATCGGGAGCCAGCTTGATATTTTCTGCACCAAAAGCTCAGTGGACAGAAGTGTTAAGAAGGCTGCGGATTTCAGCTGAGAAGGATGATGATATATTCATCGAAAAGATCGTAAGTTGATCTGATTCTTGAACTAATTATATCCATTTTGGCCTCTTCTGCTTCGTTTGTAAGAAAAGGTGGTCACTCTAATTTGAACACTTGTGGTGATATTTCCTAAGAGCAGGAGCTATTGTTACTAGGATGCATAACAAGCAGATGGACTCATTTAATTGAAGGTATCACATCAGTTTCTTACAAATCTGTCACTCTGTCAGAACAATACGAGGAGTTATGTAAGCTGCTTCTTCAAAGATCTAAAAGTTTAAGACAGAACGAGATTGCTTTGAATTCAAAGGTAACTTTTCTCAACTGCAACTATTTATCGAAATTTGGAAACGCATCACAACATTTGCTGTATAAACCAGGCTTTTAACTTTCTTGGTTTCCTTTCTAATAGGTTGAAGAGATTCTTGAGTATCTAACAGAAATACTGGAGAGTTGTTCTCATCACCTCTGGAAATTGCCTTCTGCCCTTACCGCAGCTGCAATTCCATCATGGTAATTTTCAACTGTATAATTCATTATTTAATGGAAGTGTAATTATAAGTCGTGTTTTCAGGCTTTGAACTAGAGGCTGATTACAAATAATAAAGCTTCTCGTGTGATTTATGCTGTGTTCTCTTGTGGTTCTGGTGGTTTATAAGTATACTGAAATTTTCATTAAATGGCTTTTGGTTTGGACAAAGCAAATTAGAGAATGTCAAAGAATGTCTCTCTAATAGAAGAAAATCTATCATATTATTAAATGTTTGAGTAAATTTTAACCTATATCCAAACCCATTTCACCTGAATTAACTAATAAACTCATGTAAATGCTCTTTATGCATCATGTTTTTCATTTGTGATATCACTCTCTCATACACAGAAGCGACAACAAAGATTTAGTATTATGTTCTTGTTTAAATCAACATTTTGTTAAATAACATGAATCATATGGAATCACAGGTCGCCGCTGTTTGGTCTGTATCTTGGCGAAATAGAGAAACGGTTGAAAGTAGACCTCTCAACAACAAGGTTAAGTTTCTCTCTAAACATTTGTTTTTGAAACCTAAACATAAGCTAGAAACCGTCATCTATATATCTATCTCCTTATCTTCTGCAGATGTTGTAGCTGCGATAAATATCTAAACGAGCACAAGGACTGTAAGTTACACAACTACTTACCTCTCCAGATCATTTTCTCAACAATTATGATTTTATAAATTCCCTCCACGAGATATTTTGGCAATGACCTTGATAGTATTGTGTTTATATGTCTAGGTGAGCTCGCGGAAAGAGTTTGGTGCTTGTATGTATTCCATATTTTCTGCAGATCATGCCACCAAACAATTTAATGGCCATTGATCATTACAAGAAGATCATCAGTATCTTCAAGGTAAGACCACATTGATGCAGATGTTGTCTGTATATGTTATGAAAAAGCTGGATTTGCGTTTGCGATTAGATGAAAAAAAGGAAAAAATCTGAGGGGTTTGACTTCAAATTCAATCACAATCGGTTTAATAAATGGTTTGATGGATAAGTAACAGAAAGATCCAGAAATGAATTGTTGTCTGGTTCGAGATGTTTCTTTTGCTTTATATTTCTCTTTTTTGCTTGTTGTTTGGAAATTGAATTCTCTTTGTTACCCATCGTTGTCTGAGCTCACGTTTCTTTACTTTTACGTCAGGTAAACAAGAAAGCACGTAGCTCGTGGGGTCTGTTTTTGGTTTTAGGCATAATCTGTGTCCTTTTTTGGTATATTCTTTTGTATCAATTGTATGAGGATCTATCCTAAAAAAATCGTCATAGACGGTTTAAAGATCAAAAGAAAAAAGTCAAATCTCACTTTAATCGAATCTTTCCAGAAATTTCAGACAGAACACAACTGAAAATGAGTTCGCGTCAGATTATATGCTTTTTGATAAAAGTGTTTTCAAAAGTAGAAATTATTCGTTCGTTGAGATTTTTGCTTCACCGTTGTCCGTTGGTTTATAAAATGAAAAGTAGTAAATTTGAACCTCCACCCAAATGTTATGACCCACATAAATTAGGCATTGTGATGTGGAGCTGACACTAACCAGATAATCAAACATATCTATAAAATTTAAAGAACAAAATTATAATACTCGAAGTAACCCAAAATTCGAGAGATGAGAATTTTTACATAGTTACTTAGGAATATAGAGAGTAAGTCGTAAGTAACCCAAAACTCGTACTAGACCTCGAACCAACGCCTGAGAAGACTTTTTAGTTTGGTGTGAATGCTTATAACCGAGTGAAGAAATACGATTTTGAATAGTCGACATGAGAGAAATGGAATTGTAATCCAAGGACGGTTATGCCTCCTCGAATTCCTCTCCTTCCACACAATTTGGAAGCAAAGCTTACTAAGAACAGAGTTTAGTGTTTGATTGACTTGTCATAGAACAGAGTCTAGTTATGACTAAAATGTTATATTTGATATGATATGTAATATATGAAACTAGATCACTATGTAATTACTCTATGTAACTCCATTAATCTCGTGTAATCATCTGTCATATTTTGGATACCTCTTTGATTGATACTACTGTGATATTGATATTCTATCTAATATCTAATTACTCTATGTAACTACATTTCTTTTTAATATAAAATTTGATAAGATATTGATATTCTATCTAATAACTCATGTCATTGTGTTGGTCATTTTAACTTTTAAACCTTTTTTTAGTTAAAAGAGCCGTTTAAAAACCTTGCTAATTAACAATGATTTTGCCTATAGATGATTACGTTTAGCCAAAATTAAGAAGCAATTAAGGGGTAGTCTGTTAAAGTGGTAATAATAGATTGAATTATATATATTTTTTATAATATTAACTTTTTCATGTTGATCGTATTAGACAAAAAATTGTATATGTGGTGGAGGATGATGCACTTTGGACTATTCTTTGACTGTACACTTTTAATCCACGAATTAGAATAAAACACGTTGCAAACCCCAAAAACCTAATTTCTTTCAACTTGATCTCTTTAAATATTTCTCTCATTCTTTGCTTCTTCGTTACATCTACATTTTCTCACTCTCACAAATCACACAAAGAGAGACACACACAGAGATAAAAAAAGCTATGAACAAACAGAGTTTGAAGAGACTTCAGTTCCAAAAATGGGGAAAGCGAATGGGAAGCTCAACGACGACGGCTTCAGTAAACTCAGGGGAAATAGCTATTGTGGCGTTTGCGTTCTCATGTTGTGGGAAACCTCTTCGCGTTCTCGTGAAGCAGTTTGTTTGGAGGTTGAAATCGCGTTTAAGGTCGTCGCTGAAGAGTGATAGTAATAATATTCAGTGTAGCTATGATCTCCGGAGCTATCATCTGAATTTCGACGACGGTTGGTCTCGTCGACGGTGATTTTTAAACAAACGGCAAAATATTATTATTTTCTTCTTTCGAGCTGTTTTGTTTTCATGTTTTTTGTATATAACTAATGTCTCAATCGAAGAAAAAAATTAAAAACATTTTGATAAGTTTCGTATTTTCTTGCGTGCGAAATTGCAAGATCATTTTTTTTTGTTAATGGAGACTAGAGATATAATCTTTCTGTTCTGAATTAAGTGATGTTTTAGTAGTATGAACACAAATTAAGAAAACAATTAATTTTGTTTTTTTTATACTAAAACCTCATTTATTATTCATCTGAACCAATGAACAAATAGTCTAAAAAATGTAATTGGTCAAAAATAATAAAAATCATTTAATTTTGCATTGGTAAATGAAAACATCACTTAATTGTGGAAAAAAAAAAACTCTCTAAAATATCAGTTAATTCAGAACGGAAAGAGTATTAAATTTAATATTTTGTTACAAATTTACAACCAGTTTTTTAAAACGTGTCTATTAAATTTAACTTTATTTATTTAAAGTTATTTACTGTTAATATTATGGTGTCTATTTTTTGTTTAACAGCTGTTTTCATTGATCATAGCTGATAGGCTAGTCCATATTCTTTAAAATTTGATGATTTTCTAAATGACATATTTAATTGAATTGATGTGGATGAAAAAATATAGGGGCCAATAAATCTTTATAACAAATTACTTTTTTTTACAGATATATGAAAATCTTGAAATGAAAGTGGAAATCATCACTGTCATTTGATTATTTATGAAGTAATCAAATCAGTTACCTAACAAATGCCCCCACAATGTTTATAATTATCACTCAAGACACCATTTGGATAGAGAAACCTCATAATTATCATTTGAGTGTTTCTCATCTCATTTTTATTTGCACATTTTTAAAACTAAAATATTATTTTTGTTTCCAACCAAATGTAAACATTTACTCTTTTCTCTCCCTATCTATTATATGTATTTATAAATGTCAAAATTTTAATATAGATTCATATTTATATGTATACATTGCGTTAGTGGTGGTACTAACGGACCACAAAAAAAGTGGCCATCAAGCTTAAGCAGCTACAATAAGCTGACACATATGATGAAATCTGTCTAAACATATACAAGGAAATATAATTCAATAAATATGTACAAATGGTCACAAATTAGTTAAGATGGTGCGATAAATCAAACACAATGTGCTAAGTAAAAAGAGGAAATTTGTAACATAATGAAAAAATTATTAAGAAAAGTGTGGAAAAACAAACCATTTTAAAATTTATTAAAATGTAAAATTATTAGGAAAAGTGGAAAAAAAAAAGGAAACAAACAAAGTNACAACTATTAATCTATTTTATATCTGAAATTTGATGTGTCACAAAAAAAATGATGATGTGTCATGGAGATGGGTGCTGAGTTGTCACACTCTTGTGAGGCACACTCACTCTTTATATAATAGATCATACTCTCTCTCTCTCTCTCTCTCTCTCCTTCTTCTGAGAATTGTTTTCTTTTCTTTTTCAAATTTCTACATCACAATCGTCTTCTATCTTCTTCATCATTCATAATACTCTTTCTCTCCTTCTTCTGAAATTTGTTTTCTCCACACTAAGAGGAAAGCTATTATCTTTAGCCTCGCTGATGATCAGTATCTGTGTAAGAAGCAGAGAGAAGAGACTTTTGTGAAGGAGAAAGTCACTTTTGCTTACTTATGTTTTGCTTAGTTTTAACTTCCATTTTATTGTTTTGTCACTTTTTTACTTATGTTTTGCTTAGTTTTTACTTTCCTTTTGCTTACCTTTTTTAATTCTGAAGAAAGGAAAGGAATTGAATGTGTGTTTATGAGTATTTTACTAATGTGTATGTTAGAATGGAAGTTAATCTATGGCTAAAAAAATCATCGTTTGCAGACGATTCCAGAAGACGCATTTCTAACTCGATGTTGTGGTTGTGAAAGAACTCCATTAATCCATTAAAAAAAGAGCGCTTCGGTTTCCGTGATCTTGATACCAACCTCTCCACGGGCTGTCCGTTAAGGAGAGATCAACACTCTTGAGAAACAACTCCTCCTTTGCAAGATCATTGAAATCCTTTGCGGAAAATCTCGCACAGTAAAAATCGACAATAGAATCCCGAGTGACAAGAAGGACGATCACCGACAGGATATCATCCGACAGAGAGGTGACAGAAAGAAGGAGTTTTTTTAAGGAGGATTAGACATTTCGGAAGTAAGTTTGTAGGGTTGTGTCAAAGATGTGTATGAGGAGTTGGGATCCGGGGGAAGAAGTTAGAAGCGTTTTATATAGAACTTGCAAGGGACGTTTCGTTTGCCAACGGTTGGTTTTATATTGCTCAATATTAATTGGATTATAATAAGCGAACAATTTGAAATATCCAATTATTACTATTTTCGTGGTAGCGTGCTGCATCGAAAATAGATATATGGGGAAACGATAATAATAAAACGTTACATGAGGCAGCCTCGTAATGTGCGAAAAGCATGAAGACATTAAATGGATGTGGATGCATGGTTAATGGATGAAATATATATTTTCCCGTATAGATTGGACATGAAAATGTGGTTAAATGTATTAGTGGTTGACATTCGGTTAAATGTTTTGGTTCGGTTAGGATTTTTTCGGTTTTCGGGTTTTTTTGGTTTTAAGATATTAGGTACCATTCGGGATTAAATTCTATTGCGGTTCGGTTTTTGATTTTTTTTTTAGTTTTACAAATAATAACCGAATTAGAATCACTTTTGTGTAATTTTGATTATTTCGGATAATATGGTTACTTTTAAATAAGAATAAAGAATTTGGCAATTGCAAAAAAAAAAAATTTAACCACAAAAATGAACAAAGAAAGAAGAAGAAATATTTTCTAGATTATAATATTTGTTAAAACCGTCTCCAAAATCATTACTTTGCCTTTGTTTTTCACTTCCAACCCGACAAAAAAAAATCAATGGCTATGTGACTCAACTCACGTTCGAAGACAGAGCAATCTATAGACACATGGCAATAAGGTACTTTTCCCAAGTATAAAAATTCACACGATAAACTACTATACTTTGGCTAAAGAATTCAATTCTATATTAATTTGATTGCAAGTGCTAATTATGCATTCCTTAACAATGGAGGATCAACAATTCTATATTAATTTGATTTAATAATATGTCCGTTTTGGGTTATTCAGGTTATCTGAAACCGAACCAAATACCGTTATTCGGTTTGGTTCGGAAAATATGCCCTATTACAGTATCCATGCGGTTATCCCACATACCGATGTCGTTTTTAAATGAGTGAAAATAGAACTTCCACGTGTAATTATGGACGACAATATGTGGGCAATATGTAATGCAATACGAATCATCGACATGGATAAGCTCGTGGCGTTGACAAATAGTTTATGTTCATTTTAGTTTCGGAAATAAACTTCCATCGAAATTGAATATATGATTCTCATTGCAGGGTTTTATTGCAGTGACCTGTTAATCAGTTTAGATGGATCGGTTTAGAAAAACAGTGAAAATCGGTTTGTAAATCGGTTATAATGGTTTACAAAGCTAAATATTAATTGGCTGATATTATGAGAACCACATAAAACAACCAATTATTCTCCAACTTCGTGGTAGCGTGTTGCATCAGAAATAACTCTATGTGGGAACAAAAGAGTTTAAACGGTACAACTCCGGAATGGGTGAAAATTCAATAACAGTATATGGATGGGGATTTATGGTTAATATATGAAATATACCTTTGCTGGATCATTTATGTAAGCGACGGTCATGTCCCTATTTTCCTCTATATATGGACATAAATATGTGGTCAAGGTCTTGGAGGAAGAAAGAAATTGGTCACTTTTAATGGCAACTCAAACCACAACAAAGCCATCCATTCAAATGGTTTTAGGTTACAAATTGGTATCCACGTTGAGCTATCCGGGAAAACTTGTCCATTGAAACCAAACCGCGAACGTATTAAATGACTGAAAATACATATGGCATCAACTAGGGGTGGGCAAAAAAACCGAACCAAACCGAACCAACCGAACTTCAACCGACCCAAACCAAACCATATTCTATATATAATCCAATCGGTTGAAGTTTTTATCAACTCGAACCGATAACCCAATGTGCTTTTGTTAATTAGTTATTTAATAATATTAAAAATATAAATACATATTCTCTAGGCTAAATGTAATAAACGTCTAAATCCACGTTTTTTCTTTTTTTGTTTTCAACTTCCATTTTTTCTTAGTTTTGCTAAGGTTAATGATTTTTTATAATAATTTTATATTAATGCTATAAACCTATAATGGCTCATATAAGAGATGAATAAATATTGGTTTGTATAATTAACTTATATTTAAATTATTGACTTGTTGCACACTTGCATGTTCATTTTGATGGCATGAGAGAGACGAAGCTACATATATATTTTTTTTTTGATTAAGTGGGATTGTTTCATTTTGGTTTTAGATTTTTTGGGAATGATTTTTTTATGGCTTCGTAGGATTCTTGTTTTTATAAGTTGATTTTTTAAAAACCAAATTAAAACCAAACTGAATTCCAACCGAACTAAACCAAACCGAACTAAACCCAAACCGAACTAAACCAAACCGAACTAAACCCAAACCGAATAAAAACCGAACCAAACTTATTTCGGTTGAGTTCAGCTAGAGTTTTATTCAACCTGAATCAACCGAACCGAACCGAACCCAAACCGAACCTGAAATTAAACCGAAATGCCCACCCCTAGCATCAACGACTATACATGCATAAAAAATTGCCCACGTCTATCTGCCTCATTGAATGGATTGTCAATGGATGAAATATAACTTTATGGAACATTTATATAATCCACGATGATGTCTCGATTTTCCATTATATATGTGGTTGGATTATTAGTTGACATAAATATGTGGTCAGTTTGATGTAAGCATAAACAAATTGTAATAACTAATAACTGATCAACCAACCATATCGAGAAAGCTAATAAGATCATTTCGCCGATACTTGTCCACGAAACCTTGTCTATTTTGATCGCCCCACATCATTTGCCCAACAGAGAACAAATCCGATTTCAATTCCTCAACATAAAACACTGATTTCAGAACCAATTTAGACCCTAAATGCACTGTCCCTTCACGAACCGCAACTCGTTTATTTCCATCAGCAAGAATAATCAGAACTGGAGAGATGTCCCTCAAATCAGTTAACAAATTTAACTTTCCGGTCATGTGATGTGAAGCCCCTGTGTCTAAGATCCAAGAAGAGAAACTAGAACACGTACCCGTTAAATTGTCCGATGGGTTGGTTTTGGTAGTGATGGTGCTTGTGTTATTGCCCGCATTGAGGAGCTTAAGCACGCCACGCCATTGTTCATCCGTAAGCCCAGTCACAGCATCACGATCACTATCTGTGATCACACGATTCGCGTGTTCTTGAGACGGCGTCCCAATCGTCACAGCATTCGCATAAGAGGAAGGCTGTTTTCGAGTGTGTCCTCCATTAAAACCAAATCGACCTCTTCCTCGACCAGCGGTACCTTGCGAGTTGTTTCTTCCTTTTGGACGATCTTCCCACCATTCCGGAAAGCCAATCACGTGAAAACAGTTATCGGAAGAATGACCCCCACGATTACAATGTTTACAAATCCCAAATTTCTCACGTTCCTCTGTTTTAAAACGAGGACGTGATTGAACCGCGAACGCCATTGCCTCTGGACGTTCTTCCTTCAGGCGGTTATTGTTGAGCATATCTTCTTCTTGTCTGACGATATTAAAGACCTATTCTAAACCAGGAAGAACATCACGTGCCGTCAATGTTGATCGGATGGCATGATAACGCACATCATCAAGCCCGAATAAGAATTGATGAACCATGTCATTCTCCCTATCCTTCTCTTGTTGTGTCCCGAGATTGCAGGTACACTTTCCACACTTACACGTACGGAGAGGTCGGTAGCTGTTTACGTTATCCCAAATCTTGTTGAGTTTTTCGTAATACGCCTCCACGGTCATCCCTTGTTGTTTGCAACAAGCAAGGTCTGCTTTCATCTTCTGGTTACGCGGTCCATTCGAGACCGAGAATCGTTTTCTGATATGTTCCCACAAGTCTCTCGCCACATCACGGTGTGAGATGTTTGTCAACAACTCTGGATCTATCGTCATCTTCATCCAAGAGACGAGCAGAGCATTGATTGTTAACCAATCGTCTAGATCTGGTGAATCATCTGCAGGTTGAGGTATGGTCCCGTCAAGAAAACCAAACTTCTTCCTCGAGCGTAGCGCGGTTTTGAAACCACATGCCCACTCATCATAGTTATTGGTTCGCAAAATCGGATGAGAGATCACGGCTCCCGAGTTATCTGCTGCGGTCAGATCATAAGGTGAGATTGTCCTTCTTACTTCAGCCATCACGTTTTAGGTTTCTGAATTTTTTTGGTTTAAGAGGAAAAAATTTGGAATGGCTCTGATACCATGACAAAGTGTCGAAGGAGGCTCTGTGAAAAGGGTTTTCTCTATATTTTATAAAAGGGGTTTACATTCATATATATACTGAATCGATTTAACCTACTTTCCTAATCTAATAAGACGCAATGTAAATAGCATAAGTGATTCCAGCCGTAACATACGCAACAGTTTTCACTGGATGCTACGGCGATGGTGATGCTCGATTTGCAGCTACTCCACACTCCTTAGTGGAAGAAAACGAATCTCTCAACAATCTCTCGGGGTTGTCGGGGTTTTCCCCAGAACGCTTATCGGGTCTCGCCAGCAGAATCCGACTAGAATATTTGACAGTAATTTCACCGGATCTCTTATCTCTTTCGCTCCGACTTGATCCAAAAATAATAAGGAGACTATATTGTATTCATTTCCAACTTTCTTCCTCCCAATCTTGAGTTTCTTCTTCCTACATGCCTCTTCTTCTGCTCACTCTGGCCTATCGACCTAGAATCCCCATGATTTGGATCTCTGAAGCTACTACCACTCTTCCTCTGATGACCCGCCTCATGCTAGACAACAACGCCGATCGCCTGAGCCGTCGGTTTCTGAAATAAACTTCTATCGAAACAAACTTATATCGAAATTGAATATATGATACTCATTGCAGGGTTTTATTACAGTGACATGTTAATCGGTTTGGAAAAACAGTATAAAAACGGTTTGTACATTTTAAGCAATTATAAGGGTAGTCTGGTATTTTAGTGATAAAATTAGTGATAAAAGTGCTAGAGTGTGAACAAGTGTTATTTGATGTAAATACCTTTTTGAAAAAGTGATAGAGAGTGTAAATAACTCTTAAAAAAAGGGAAAAACCAAAACTTGATATTCGTTTGGGCCAAGAGAAAACGTAAATGGGCCTGCGTTCCTAAAGACACGAAACGCAACGTTTTGGATCGTTCATTCATCTCTCTTCTCTCGCCGAGTGAGAGAGTAAGGAAAGCTCAGCCATGGCCGTTTGCAGAGCGCCTCCGCAATTGAACTTTCCGTCTTCCACAACTACGACCACCTCCTTCGCGCCACGTTACTTCAGCCCTAGAATGTCGCACCAGTCACCAAAATCAAGCATCTTCACCTCCGCCACAAAGCTACTCTGGGGGCCATCTCTTCCTCCGGGTCTACTTATCTCCACCGCTCGAACAGCCTGGACGACCGTATGGCACCTAATGATGACCCAGCTCGCTCCATCCGATTCATCCGGGTCATACACCCGACCCACTTCCCAATTTCGCATCGACCCGACCCAGTTCCCTTCCGCCGCTTCCTCGGAGCTCCATCTCTACGTTGGTCTTCCTTGCCCCTGGGCTCACCGAACCCTAATTGTACGCGCTCTCAAGGGTTTAGACGACGCCGTTTCTGTCTCAGTCGCGTCGCCGGGTCAAGACGGGTCGTGGGAGTTCAAGGATAACAGTATCCCAACAAGGGATAAGGATAAGATTATCCCGAGTCTGGATAAGGCAAACCGGTGCCGGAATCTGAAGGAAGTGTACAACTACAAATCGAGTTACGACGGGAGGTGTACGGTTCCGATGCTGTGGGATTCAAGGAAGAAGCAAGTTATCTGTAACGAAAGCTACGATATTATCGACTTCTTCAATTCGGGTCTAAACCAATTTGCCCGAAACCCTGATTTGGATCTCTCGCCACCAGATTTGAAAGAGAAGATCGAAACTTGGAATCAGATTGTGTACCCTAAAGTTAACAATGGCGTTTACAGGTAAATTGTTAACATTTGTTTGTGATGATGTTTGTAGCTAAAGTTTATGGCTTTATGGTGGTGATTTGCTTTCATTTATCAATCTCAAGGTGTGGATTTGCGCAGAGCCAAGAAGCGTATGATCGAGCGGTGAATGAAATCTTCAGTGCCTTAGATGAGATTGAACAACACTTAGGTGGTAACAGATACTTGTGTGGAGAAAGGCTAACATTGGCTGATGTATGTCTCTTCACAACTCTGTTTCGTTTCGATCCTGTTTACAACATTCTGTTCAAATGCACCAAGAAGAAGCTCGTCGAGTACCCAAATCTTTATGGCTATCTGCGCGACATTTACCAGGTATCTCTCTCTAATACCCGAATTCTGCGCCGTTTTTTTTTCATAATCTGCGTTTGCTGTTGAAACAGATTCCTGGTGTTGCGGCTACTTGTGATCTCCCCGCTATAATGGATGGCTACTACAAAACGCTGTTTCCGCTAAACGCAAGTGGAATTCAACCGGCCGTTTCTTCATCTGGCGATCAAGATTCTCTCTTGAGACCTCATAACAGAGACGTGGTGGGTAAAGCCGTTGAAGCACAGCATTCGGTTTAAGCGGAGAAAATGACAGGATGATGCAGCAGCACTCAAAATATCATATTGTGTGTATAAGCTATGATTATAATTCTGATCTTTTGATTATCTTTCCCTGTAAAACCATATATACATGTACAGAGAAGAGGAACCTTCCGCTAGCACTCTCATGGGAGCTTCTCTTTTAAGTTCAAGAGACATATTTTATGCTGTTAAGCCAAAGCCATAGCCATTTAAGTTAAGCCATAAGGAGATATTTTATATGGTTAAAACCAAAGGCATAGCCATTAGAAGTGTAGAACCTAATTTAAGCTATACAGAAGAGCTCTGTTACCACAAAATATTAATTTAGTTTATCACGACAAAAGTGTCATCCTCCGATAATATACCCCGAAGATGGACCGACCGACCGATGTCGGATTGACAATAAGAGATTTTTCAGGAAAAGAGATTGGGCCACCAACGATCCTCAAAAACTAGGAACGTAAGCTCTCATGTGTTCTTCTTCTTCGCCTTCTTGCTTTCTGCGCCAACAGAGATTTGCTTATTAGTTGCAGGAAAAGTACCAAAAACTGACGTGTAAACATTCAACAACCAAACTCAGGAAAGAGATTATCAATTGCAAATCTTTTGATGATTACTCACTGCTTATCCGCTTAACGATCCGACAGAACTCGCTACCACATTGACAATGGAACGGAAGCGTGGGATACACATGATCGTTGAACTCGACGCCATAATCCTGCAGGTTAAGTCCAAAACTTCTCAGACAGAATCACACAAAAAAACGTTTCTAAAAGAAACAATTCTGTTAAAATCGGGTGGAGAAACTTCTAACACACCCAGGTAAGTTCCTCCATAGCATCGATCTCTCGTGTTGTGAAGAACGCAAGCTGAGAAAACACATAGATTAGCTCACGTTCTATAGTTTCCACATAACACACGAGACTTCTATAAGCAAGGGATTATAAATGAAACCAGGATTTGAGTCATACATGATAGTAGTGCAAGTCCGTATTCTCCACATGAACTGGGATATCAATCAAATTTGCATCTAAGCATCTGTACATACACATAGACAGTACTATAGTTAGAAGTAATGAAATGAGAGGAAAAACCAATTATAAGTTCACCAAATGAGTTTCTAAAGCTAAACCAAAGGAATCACCATTTTAAGAGATTGTGCTCGTAAAAGCCCTTTACCTGTGATTGATGAACCTGGAAATATTTCCATAATGCGTTCCGTCAAGACAAAGAGCTTTGTTAGCACCTGAAACTTCTTCAGAACCCCAGTGCGCATCCAATATTACCGGAGAAGTAAGTTTCTCAGAGCTACGTTGAAACAACTCTGGAATGGTCAATATCTCTCCAGCAAACTCACAGACAAATGCTCCTTTAGGCAGCTTTACTAGAGTCCTGAGTCCCCAACCTCTCCCATTGGGAGTGAAAAACACCTGATTCAAGGAATGAAAGGAAACGGGTTGTCCAGATTTCACTAATATGCATTAACATAATTTATGCAACAGAAACTCTCAACCGGTTTAGTCCAAGTCAGAATGATCATAATCAGTTCCTATTTATCTACCAGAACTGATGTGTGTTTATATTGTAAAATAGTGGACCACTTGGCAAAAGAAACTTGGTAAGGTGAATGTTGATACCTGCAGCTTTTTGTGAATGCCCTGTTGGACAACTCGGTTGCCACATCTCTTGATACAGCCACAATTGATCCAACATTCTTTAATGACCTTCCTCTTAAGATGCCCCTTGCAAGGTTCCAGAATCTCTTCTTGTTTGGCCTTCTCCAGTGGACATTCTTTGCAATACTGCACCAGATGCTTCTGCGGATCACGGGCCTCAGAGATACACTCTTCCAGGAAATCTTTATGTAGAAGGCCATCTACTGTGTATGTAAAGCCATTAAGTGCAGTTGCACAACTGCATGCCATCGACGGAGCCAAGCAATCGTTACAGCAAGAGAAGCAGCATTGGTCATCCCTTATACTCGCAACTGAAAACTTCACTGCTGCATCAAGATACACAAGGCTTTGGGCTATGTAACGAAAAAGGGGAGGAACCTTGCTATTGACTTCATTCACCCAAGGAATCTCAACAGTTTCTTTCCCTAGAGTGATGTCACCGATACTGCTTATCAATCTGTACTCATCCGCAGAAATCTGGCATTCAGGAACAACTACCAAACCCATGGAGTCACCAACTCCACCGTTTTCATCATCATGGATTTGATCATTACTGCCCTTAGAAGTAGACGCCGTAGTTGCTGCAGATTTCTTCAATACATCAACCTCTGTCGTCACAATCGCCAAGTTTTCTGGCCACTGGTTGGCTGAACTTTTCGCCTTTGTTGCCAGGTCATTACTGCCCTGAGAAGTAAAAGCCATTGTTGCTGCAGATTTCTTCAAAACATCAACATTCGTTGAGAGAAACGGCAAGTTTTCTGGTGACTGGTTGGCTGAATTTTCAGCCTTTGTTGCCAGTTCCAGGTAGCAGCTACAGATGTCGTTCATAAAACGACCTACAGAAAAGTTAGGGTCCAGTATTTTGTATTGTCGAAGACATTTATCCTCCATTGCTCTTCGTAGTTCCTCCATAGAAGGTAGATGCAGATTCGATCCTCCAGTTGCAGGAGCAAAACTAAGGTTAATCTTCACCTCACCCGTATCAGAAGAAGCTAATTCAAGTGCTGACGATTCTGCTAGGGTTGCAGCCAGCTTGTGCTCACTAGATCTCTCAATAGTTGTAGGAGGAGCGTCATTGGTAGCACCATCAACAGTCTCTTCCACATGTCCATTTGTTTTTTCCATCTCAGACATGGGAAGTAAAGAGTTCCCATTATCTAATGAATCTAAAGACAGACACCAAGAGAAAACATACAAGACACATATCAGTTTTGAAACAAGTAGCCTCAACACTTCATCACAATAACGGAAGATTTAGCCACTCCTATTTATGAAAGAAAAAAAAATACCTGAATGAATAGAACTGAAAGGCATATCTGCAGAGGGCTCCTCTTTTGGAGTAATGAGCGCACCAGCATCAGGATCATTTTCAGTTGGTAGAGGATGATATGGCAATAAGATAGGGGCAGTTTCTCCGTCAAGCGCTTTGAAATTGGGACTGATCAAAGCCGAAGCAGAGTCTTCTTCACCTCTGCGTCGCAGCCTCTTTAAAGGGCGTTCAGGCTCATCCATGGCATCTTCATCTTCATTTAGTTTGCATACTTCATGCGCCTTCTTCTTTCCTCTGTCCGTTTCTGAAGCCTGAAAGATTTGATCAACAAAAAACCAAGGCATGATAACAAAGCAAAAAATAATCTTTGAACTAATAAAAGGAAGATTGGGAAGAAAGAACATACGCTGCCTTCAGCTTCTACAGGCTTCATCTCCCTACCTTTCCTTTCTTGGGTGGCCTTCATAATATGTAATATCAATATGGAATGTCATGGTGATAACAAAGACAAATGATATAAACTACAGAAATAAAAACCAGTGAGTCAATGAGACAAGAAAGATACCTGAGTCTCCTGGCCATCGAAGATAGCATCAGCGAGAGCCCTATAATTGTCCTCGGCAATTAACTCCCAATTTTTGTCGTAAAGATTCAGAAGGTTTTTCAAGACCGGCTTGATTTGCGCATCCTTTATTCCAAGATCATTCATAGCTTTGAATGCTTTTTTGACATGCAGATTTGGTGCCATAGTTTATGCAAAAATGTTTCTGCAACAAAAAAAAATTGATTTCAATCACCAGCCTCAACAAATTTAAGAGAACCTGGAAAGATAAATTCTAACTATCAAATGCGGAAGAAAGGAGATACGAAGAGGAGACAAATGAAGCTACAACATCAGAGAAATAAAACGAAAATGAAGAAGAGTTAAAGCAAATCAACATTTCAGAACCAAACATCAAACCTAGCAGTAAAATCAAACCGCGAATAGCAGAGAAACGCAGAAACCCAAAGGGGCTTGCGACTGTCACTCGTTTTGAACTTATGTAACGGCCACAAACGCACAAAGAAACCCTAAAAAAACGTTTTTTTCATCTTCCAGAGAGCGATAAGTGTTTCCCGAGACTCAAAAGAGAAGACCATCGCCGAAAATGTAGAAGAACTTACGGAATGTGGTGAGGGTTAGGGTTTAACGAAAGCTCGGTTGAGCGAAGAAGACGAGGGTTTTGACTGCTTGGTAGAGAACCGTGGCCGTTGAAACGAAAGGGAACGGCTGTAGACGGCAGAGTATTGCGTCGGCGCGTGAGAACACGCGAGTACTGTGCCAGTTGCTCTCACGTTCTCTCTTGCTCGTTTCGCTACAATGCGCCAGATGTTGGAGCTGGACTGTGACTTTCTGGTGACCTCTGTTGAAATTCCTTTATTCTCCTCCCCTAAATGGGCCGGGCTTAATTTTATCGGGTCAACCCGGCCTGGACAAAAGTGACCGTTGCGATTTGAGAATCCCAAACGATTCGACTTTAATGGTCTCTCACGCATAATTAAAATCGTTTTAACAGAGATACCAATGTTTAAACCAAATAATATTATTATCTTAATATAATTTAGTTTTATAATTAAATTTTAAATTAAAAGACAAAATTAGACCAATTAGAGAGTGACACGTGTAAGAAGAGGTTGAGACACCTATAAGAGTTCTCTAACCTATTTCTTCTCTTTTTTTTTTTTTTTTAATAGTGGTTGTCTCAATGAAACACCCCATTGCAGATGCTCTAATGGTCTCACGCATAATTAAAATCATTTTCATGATGTTTTCCCAGCTTTTAATAGAAACGGAGAAGCAGGGTTTTAAAAAATTTAGGAAGCGGATACATATCGGAAAACATAAAATCATATTAAATTTTGTTTTAAAGTTTAAACAACAAAAATCCAATACATAACAAAAAAGGGTCACCTAATATTTAAGTATTTATTAACTGATAATTAAAAATTAGGTGCAACTCTCCAGGTCAGCAATTTCTTCCCTTTTTATCCCTACTTACTATGTTGTCATCACTTTTTTCTCTCGCTAAGTTATATTCATTCCCGACAGCTAAGTTATCTTCATTCCCGACAGGAGCATTAAATGCTTGGCAAAGATGAAAACTCACCTTGGATAATAAATGAATACATGTGTGAGTGAAACTTACCAATGAGAGATTTTGTGTAGATAATGATGTCGGTGGAACCAACCACTTGCACCGGATTGAATAAAAAGTGATAAAATATTATTTACTCTTTTTTAATGTTGCATATATTTTTCTTCAACAAATAAAAAAATGTTATCTCGTATGAAAGCAACGTTAACGTTGGATGCATGCATGATAACAATGTTGGTGCTAACTTAACGATAGTTCATTTGAATTTGATAACGATAATAACTAGGGTTAGTGGTGAACAAAGTTATCTTCCACCTTCGATACCGCGTATTGGTGAATCTACCAGCACAAACACAATGAATTTATGTAGATGGGGGATCAAGTTAACATATATATAATATAGTTAGCGAGTATTTATTTGTTATATTTTTAACGCAATTATCATATAAAATGTTAACGTGCCAGCAATGATATATGATACTTGTAACGTGCTAATAATAATATATAATATTTTACATATATATGTTACACCTATAGTTAGCGGATTAAAACAATTATTACATCAAACAACCCAAAAATATCAATTTAAAGATGCAACAATAACGAGTTAGATATATTTTTAACGTGCTAATATATTACGTTATCACATAACAATAACAATAACCATGTTAACATTTAATTTACACATATAACAATAACAACAACTATATTAACATCGTTTAATTAGTAACTATATTAACATTTAACATTGATTCCCTGGCAGTGGATATTTGCCACAATTAAGGTCGGTAACAATTTTGAACTCCCAAAGAGAAAACCGAATATGGTTTCCAGCAAACACCAACCATATCTCGTTGTCTTTTGTCATATCCAACAACAGAGAGAGAGAGAGAGAGAGAGTGAACAACCCGAATGAACCAGACCACACTGGTTTAATAGGAGAAATCAAAAAGTTTCACAAACTGGGTTTTGTTAATGAATTCGCGTTCATCGTCATCGAGAGCGATTTCTATATCCGAAATTAGGGTCATTTTCTCGTAAATGTTGACCCGCTCTCCAGTTCGGGCTTGTCCGGCGGCGAGGATCCTCTGAGGTAACTCGATATCTCCCATCTACGCTAAACAAAAAAAATAACAATTTTCTTTGCTTTCGTCAATTGGTCGTTGAATTAATTATAGTTGATGATTAAGATACTCGAAATGAAATCAGTTGAGGATATAAAATTCGAGTTCATGTTTACCTTTATTTCGGATTTGTTCCTTCAAGCGGCGCTGAATCAGTGTCCTCAATGAGCTCTTTACTCGAATAATTCAGTCGGAGTAGCGATGAAGGTGAATAGCAAATCGATAAAATTTACATAGTTGGACAGCGAAAAAAAAAGTTTTTTCTGAAAATTATACTACTTTCTTGGCTATTCAACGCGAAGGGTTTTCTATAAGTTCTCAAATACAACCTTAGAAGGATGCAACTTTTCCCTTTCCGTCTCTTTCACTTTCTGGTTTACATTATTAATCATTATTTTAAAATTTGTTGATAAAACGACGTATTTCCATCTCAAGTTTATGATAAAGTTGTAGATCCACCCAAAATTTGGACCTCGACACATATCCTCCTAATTCGAAAGTTTAAGCCGTATTTCCCCCCAATTTGAAACATTGAAACCTATTTATACACAGTTATTGGTTTTATCGGTTTATAGCCTAAATCAAAACCAAACCAACTAAACCTGATAGTACACCGAGATTTATGATTTTGCAAATTAGCCCCTCGAGTTTATGAATTACAAATATTTCAAAACATATTTATGATTTTACAAATCTCTTCAATCTCTTCTTCGTCTTCTTCATAAATTATTACAGATGGATCTTGCACATTTATGAAATGGCAAATTAACCCCTCTGGTTTTTCCTCTCTCTCTATTTTTTTTTTTTACTTCTTCTTCTTCGGTACGGGAAAAAATTACAATCCAAGGAACTGATATAGCAAGCAATTCCTTTGAAAATTCATCTGAACAAAGAATCAAATCATTACAATCACTTTTAAACAAAATCCCTATCAAAATTTAATCAAAAAAAAAACTTCAGAAACCAAAAAATAAAAACAATGGAGATGATCAAATTCACCAACTCCCCTTAGATAATCAAGTTTAATTAAACAAAACAATAGATAATCAAATTCACCAACTCCCCTTCACCTCCCTCAGCTGCGGCCTTAAGCCCAGAACGAGGAAGAAGAGATCGGCGGAGGGAGAACTCCGACGGCGGCGAACGACAGCGGTGGCGAGAGCTGGCGATCTCCGGCGGCGGTGGGCGCTGGATGGTCGAGAGATCGGCAAAGAGAGAAGGAGAAGAAGAGAAAAGAAGAAGAAGAGAGAAGAAGAAGAGAGAAGAAGGATTGGAAGAAGAAGAGATCGGCGGAAGGAGTGAAGATGTGTGTGTTTGAAGTGTTGCTGTACCAATTGAGAAGTAGTACAGGAAGTGCTACAAGCGATACAGGAAGTGCTACAGGCGATCAAATCGTGGACATTGGATGAATTGGAGCCAGCGTGGGCTGGAGTAAACTTCTAGAATATTCTAGAGACGTGCCAAGAGGGGTATATGAGCTAGATAAAGAAGATATTATTGTTTTGAAGTGTTTCCATATTCTTAGGAGAAGATATTGGAAAAATAGAATATTTTCTAAAAGATTTGGAGATATCTTGAATAGAGGAAATATGCTATATGGAAAAACTTGAAGTGCAAGTTGGAGGATATATAGTTCAAGGTCGTGGCCCTTGAGTATCACACACAGAGCTTGAGAGAAAAAGAAAGGCAAAAGTTTTTTTTGTTGGTGTGACATCGTCTGTGTCAGTGAGTGAATCAAAGTCTAGGCTTGGGAGAGTTTAGCTCAGGGTTAGGGTATCATGAAGAGTTCATGTTATAGAATAGAGCGGTATTTCAAGAGGTTGATCTACGCGTTTGCAATTGTGTTGTAATTGCTTTCTTATTCTAGTGAATTCGAATACTGGACGTGGTCCCGGGGAGTAGGAAATGAACCTCGTTAAAAAACTATGTGTCTCTTTATTTCCTGCACTTTATTTGTGTCTCACCTACACTTACAATTGGTATCAGAGCGGGTTCTCGATAGAGATTTAGTCTTGTTTTGGGTAGATCTAAGGTGAGGATTAAAAGTAGTACAGGAAGTAGGACATAGTTTGAAATCGGGTTTGATGGAGTCCTATCATGTGGGTACGTCTATGGCAAGACCACCGCGACTTGATTCTTCTAATTATGGGTATTGGAAGGTTCGTATGCAAGCTTTCATTAGTGGTATTGATGAAGATTGTTGGAATTCCATTGAGATAGGTTGGAATCCTCCTACGATGACTGATGACAAGGGAGTTGAAGTTCCTAAGCCGAGGGATAAGTGGAATGCTATAGAGAAGAAGGCATCAAGTTGTAATTCTAAGGCCAAGACTGCGATTTACAATGCAATTGATGCAAACTATTTCAAGCTGATTTCTCAATGTGCATCAGCTCAAAAGGCATGGAAGACATTGGAGAACATGTTTGAAGGTACTACAAGTGTCAAGAGAACTAAGCTGGATATGTTAGCATCTAATTTTGAGAATCTAAGGATGGATGATGGGGAAACCGTGGCTCAATTTAGTGCTAAGCTGTGTGACATATCTAATGAGTCATTCGCTCTTGGAAAGCAGTACAAGGACAAAAAGCTTGTGAAGAAACTGAAGAGATCGCTTCCATCAAAGTTTGAATCAAAAATCTCTGCAGTTGAAGAAGCTCATAATTTGGATGAGATGGCTTTTGATGAATTTGTTGGGATACTTTAGGCTTTTGAGTTGAGCAAATCATATGAAGACAAAGGTAAGAAGAAGGATGCTGATGTTGGAGTTGCTCTAAAGGTTTCATCTTCTGAAGATCCTATGGCGATGTTGTCAAGACAATTTGCTAAGTATTTGAAGCAGAAGGGAAACCGAACAGAGAAAGGAAAGGAGTTTGGCAAGTCATCATCGAAGATAAAATGCTATGAGTGCCAAGGCTTTGGACATGTACGCTCTGAATGTGCAAACTTACAAAAGAAGAAGAAAATCAATGATTCTGGAACTGATTCAGATGATGGTGGAGACCTTAAGAATTTTGTGGCTTTTACAACCTTTGAATATGATTCTGCAACAAAACTTGTAGTAGAATCTGCACCTGTAGCAGAATATGCGTCTGCAACAGGATCTGCGTCAGCGCCTACAACAGGATCTGCGTTTGCAGCAAGGTCTGAAATTGGAAGTGACAATGATGAGAGTGATGACGATGCTGGAAGTATCGATGATAAAGAGTTTGCTGAGAGTTACAAAGCGTTGTATGAGCATTGGTGTAAACTGGTTGAGGAGAATTCGGCGTTGACTAAGGAGAATATCAAGTTAGAAGCTCAAGTGGCTGAAGTACAAAAGTATGCAACAGAGAAAGAAGAAGAAGCAACTCAAGCTAGAGTTCAACTTGAAGAAACACAAAAAGGTTTGAGGATGTTGAATAATGGCACAAATCAGTTGGATCATATTCTTAGCATTGGGAAAAGTGATCGATATGGTCTTGGATTTAAAGGGAAATCTTCAAAAGTTGATTGTGTTTTTGTCTCTGGTGGAAAAATGAAGGCTGCAGCGACATCTACTACAGAAGCTGCAACTGCTACAGAAGCTGCAACTGCTACAGAGAAGGCATCTGGTACAAAAACTGCTACAGCGCCTGCAAAAAGGAAAATTCCAGAAGTACATAGTGCACCTCGACGAATTTTTCGACCTGTGTGCCATCACTGTGGAGTTGTTGGGCATATTAGGCCAAGATGTTTGAGATTATTGAGGGAGAATAATCGAATGGAGCAAGCTAATGGTGTGAGATTTCATGGTCCAACATGTTATCATTGTGGGGTTGTTGGACATGTTCAACGTAATTGTTCCAGGTTTGTTCAAAGGGCTTTTTGGACACGGAAAGATAATCATTGCAGAGATGGTGCAGTGGGAGTTTATCCTTCATTTGGATGGAGACAGTTCTTCCATTAGTTTTCGACCATGATGTGACTCAAGCAGGGGGAGAATTGTGTTACTAGTGATGAAGCTTTTGAAGCTAAGAGAGCTTGAGTTCACATACATAGTCAAAAAGGGGGAGAATGAAGATGTGTGTGTTTGAAGTGTTGCTGTACCAATTGAGAAGTAGTACAGGAAGTGCTACAAACGATACAGGAAGTGCTACAGGCGATCAAATCGTGGACATTGGATGAATTGGAGCCAGCGTGGGCTGGAGTAAACTTCTAGAATATTTTAGAGACGTGCCAAGAGGGGTATATGAGCTAGATAAAGAAGATATTATTGTTTTGAAGTGTTTCCATATTCTTAGGAGAAGATATTGGAAAAATAGAATATTTTCTAAGAGATTTGGAGATATCTTGAATAGAGGAAATATGATATATGGAAAAACTTGAAGTGCAAGTTGGAGGATATATAGTTCAAGGTCGTGGCCCTTGAGTATCACACACAGAGCTTGAGACAAAAAGAAAGGCAAAAGTTTTTTTTGTTGGTGTGACATCGTCTGTGTCAGTGAGTGAATCAAAGTCTAGGCTTGGGAGAGTTTAGCTCAGGGTTAGGGTATCCTGAAGAGTTCATGTTATAGAATAGAGCGGTATTTCAAGAGGTTGATCTACGCGTTTGCAATTGTGTTGTAATTGCTTTCTTATTCTAGTGAATTCGAATACTGGACGTGGTCCCGGGGAGTAGGAAATGAACCTCGTTAAAAAACTATGTGTCTCTTTATTTCCTGCACTTTATTTGTGTCTCACCTACACTTACAAGGAGAACTCCGGCGGCGGTGGGCGAGAGATCGGCAAAGAGAGAAGGAGAAGAAGAGAGAAGAAGAAGAAGAGAGAAGAAGAGAAAAGAAGAAGAGAGAAAGGAAGAAGAATCGGCGGCGAGAGATGGGAAAGAAAGAAGAAGAATTTTTGTTTTTTAGGTCTAATTTTTTTTTTTATCTGCGCTGCATTCGAGTTCTGGGTTTGTTGGTTTTGATTCTTAGATTCCTCGTTATGGAAAAAAATAAATTGTTGAAGAACTCAATTCATGAATTTTTTTTTTTTTGACATCGAAGGAGATGAAGAAAACAATAGGGAAGAAGAAGAAGTGTCGGGTCGGGTGGGTTGGGTTTTTTTAAGTCGGTCGCGTTTGGTTGTAATCAGGTTTAATTTGGTTTAATATCGAATTTAGGTGGTTAATGATAAGCAGTAAACCGAATAAAACCGGGTTTATGTGTTGTGAGGTTTGGAACTTTCATTTGGTGGGGATATCTATCTATACTATATGAAAGCACCTATTTGAAGCTCCTCAAGCTATCCACCTCAGCATTTTAAAAATTAAGGAGAGCATGCCACATGTCATGACATATTTATTGAAAACAAATTTACCCATGTCATCCAATAGAAAGCCCAAAAATAATAGCCCACGGAAATGTTTTTTATTAATTAGTATAATTGTCCACAAAAATCTAATCCTAAGAATACCCTACACACAAAAAAAAAGGTCTAATTGTCCAACAAAATATAATCGTCAATAACATAAGCAATTAGTATAATTGCCCAGAAAAATCTAATCGTAAGAATAATCTACAAAAAAAATAAAAAATACAATTAGTATAATTGTAAAAAAAAAAACAATAACAAGAAACAAAACAAAATACTATCAAACAAAATTCAGTATAAATATGCCATCAAATAATTTACAAAGCCCAAATAAGGTTTACCCAACCTATAACAACATTAAAACTATACTTGGGCTCTATTAATTTATACAGTCCATTACTCCATTTTTAATACACTCAATTTTGAATTAAAATTTCTCGCCAGTTATACGCTACACACAAAAAAAAAACCCTGCAGATCTCAGAATATTACGTCTCATCTTCTTCCTTCCGTTTCATCTTCTTCCTTCCGTTGTTGGGATTATAATCGATGTCACTCCCTCTCTCTCACACAAAAAAACCAACATCGACAATTACTCATCTTAATTCTCCTCTCAGTCCTTTCAATTGCCCGATTTTAATGGCCACACCCACTATTTCTCTTCCGAAAGCTTATAAAAGCACCTCCTATACAATACTCACTATCCACCAAAACGCTTGCAACCGGTCTACCAAATCTAATCATGGCTTCCCAATCTCTCTGTCTCTCTGCCCAACCAAAGAGTTTCCACTTACTCGACAAAATTCAAGGTGATTTCTGCAACCACGAAATCATAGCTCGGTTGGTTCACTTTTGGGAGGCCCGAAATTTCAAAAAAGGAAACACACTCATGGGTTTTCAGATACTGCTTATGGACTCAGAGGTATGTAAACTACACCCTTTTCAGCCACAACTTTCACACCGCTACCCGTACCTAATCGAATTTATACAGTCAAATGTAGTTCAAGGTTTCATTCCATCAAACCGGCTGTTTCGCCACCAAGACAACCTAAAGGCCAATTCAGTCAACAAGTTCAATAAGTTTCTGGTCAACCCTTGCAAAAGACTTTACAAAGTGGCTGACCACAACAAGAGCATTTTTTTCACCGACCAGACAACAATGATCGAGGTGCTTGAGGAAAACCATCAAATAGATCAGCAGAAATTCAGGCTACGGACATTCAATGATTTCGCAGCCATTGTCGACACAGACACCGACCTATTTGGTAATGTATTACTTTACCAACTATTTTAACTTCTCATATATTGACATCTGCTGACCAGACTTGTCTATATTGTAGATGTCATTGGACAGCTTCGCCTCATCAGCGGTGAGAACCTACATTCTCCAACAACAACAGAGGCAGCGCCCGAAGTGGTTGGCAACAGATCTAAAGACAGAGTATTCGTGCACTTGCTTATGAAAGAGTAAAACAGATATCTAACTCAATATCAGATTTCCATTCCTAATTCAATGTACATGCCTAACGACCATTTCAATTTACATTTATTCCCTCGACCAGTGGTGAAACCATCCGCATTTATCTCTGGGACAGCATTGCCGCAAAATTTCGGGAGCGATGGAACAAAAGAGATAATCAACCACATGTCCTCCTCCTCACAACTGTCAACCCTAAATCAATTGGAGGTGCTGTAACCTTGAGTTCCACAACATCTACCCGTCTGTTCTTCGACACAGACATTGCTGAAACTAAAGAGTTCATCACATGGTATGTAGACATCACTTCACACCCTAATTATCACAACATTGACCCATTTATGTATGTAATTATCTAATATACATGACACAGGTTAGGTGAACGCAGTGAAAACATACCACTTGTGACCAGCTCGAGCTCTGCTATTACCAAATTGGAAACAGTAACTCTTAAAGAGATCCACGAGTTTCTCCAGACTGAAATTCCACAGGTATTATGGTTTTCCTTATTTCCGTTAAATCACTCATAATGTTTTATAGGTTATCAGTTTTGAATCCTAAAATTTTGGACGCCGAAAGAAATTATTAATAAAAGAGGTTGCATAAATTACCTATTGAAATGTGATGGTAGTGGTTTCCTTTTGTTTTCGATCACAGTAGTCGTCCCCGACCCCTCTTCTGGTAAATTTATGTGACGATTATTTATAGCCTCCTTATTTGTGGTTTTTTTGTTGAACTTATATATTACATCATTTGTTGAATTGAATATTTATAACCACATGTTCATTATTTGACTCCCATCTCACAAACTGTACTAATATAACAACTTGACTAAATAGGTGGCCAGTTTTTATTGCTTTGCTACGGTTATTGATGTACTCGAACAACATGGTTGGTACTACATCTCTTGCCGCTACAAAACAAAATTGGAAGAATTTGAAACATCATTATACTGTCCCAAATGTAAGAAAATCAGCAACATTGGTCTAACTAGGTTCGTTACTACACTTCGTAACATATAAAAAGGATTACCTTCTCACCTATAAAATATATGTTTCCTCTCTATTTCTATAATATATCCTTACATTTTACATATTCAGGTACCGTTTTGAAATTTCAGTCCGAGATGAAAACAATGATGTTGCAACATTTGTCCTCTTCGACCAAGACGGCAACAACATTGCTGGAAGAACCGCTAAAGATTTTTTGAAATACCCCAAAGAGGTATACATTGTCAAATGTTTCTTCCACGTTCTTACTTACTAAATTAACAACATATTCTACCTTCTATGAAGGTGCCCGAGATTGACGGAAGCCAAAGTATGAGCACTGCAATGCCTGACTGTCTAAAAAGTATCATTGGCCGCACCTGCAAGTTCCAGATCAAGCTCACAACATACAATTTCGGTGCTTCTCGCCAAACTTTCTCCGTGTCCCGTATAGTTGAGGACAACATCGACCATCAAACGAAATCAAGCATTGAAACCATCAATGTAGACAGCGATGAGGAAAATAGTGAACCCACAGTTGGAATGCCAACAACAACGACACATTCCAAGTCCTCTGAGACGGTGGATTTCAGCGGTAAAAAGAAAGACAAGCGTCCACGTCTCGATAACTAATAGCAGCACTCTCATATCTCTTCATGTTTTATTTCTTTGCTTTCGTCCTGCGTTGTGTTTCCAAAAGTTGTGTTTTCTTTTTAAATAACTTTTTTTATCATCTTTTTCGTGTTCGTCCTTTGGATTATTGTGTCTAAGGTTGCTTTCCATAAAGAATTTCTATTTCTTTTTGTTTTTGTTTATTTTGTTTCGAGTTAAACTTATTAATGGGGGTACTATCCATCTTTCAAATATGTTTGTTTATTTTAAAATCTCATTCAAATAACGTCTATGAAGTTTGTATCCATTTAATAGTCTTCTCATATTTTAGGAAACAAATAATTACGTCCCCAAATCTCTATATTATTCTCCGTCTAAATCACAACAATCACGCACCAACTTAAGAAATCAAAATTAAACCTCATTAATATATTCCTTATATATTAAGTAATTAAACGGAACATTGATGTAATATTCAATTCAACAAATGATGTAATCTATAAGTTCAAAAAACAAAACCACAAGTAAGGAGGCTATAAATAAGCGTCAAGTTTACCAGAAGAGGGGTCGGAGACGACTACATTTATCGAAAACAAAAGGAAACCACTACCATCACATTTCAATAGGTAATTTATGCAACCTCTTTTCTTAATAATTTCTTTACGCGTTCAAAAAAATAGGAATCAAAAATGATAACCTATAAAACATGCAAGAATAAGTTCGATGTAATTTTGTTTAACTTACTTTATAGATAAACACATGTATTCTCGCGATTAATCACTCTACGACATTCTCATTTCATCTGACATATTTACTTCCTTTCGACATCTCCTTTACAGATTTGGGATTCACGCGACTATGTTCACCGAATGGTTAGAGACGAATACATATTGTGAAGAACCAAGAGATTTGACATACATCGATACCCCGACTCATTTTGGTTGGGACAAAGATAGCAATGTGTGGCATAAAAGAGTATGCGGCCGCTCGATTGGTAAAATTGTAGAAGCAAGAAAATTGACATATGTTGAATTCCCGGATCACTTTGTCTGGACAAAGGTAACAATGTATGGCATAAAAGAGAACGGGACTGCACGACTGGTTGAAAAATCAACCACTGTCGCAGCAAACCAAAATCCAATAAGGCCATAGAAGATGTACATGGATCTACCCAACAAAAAAACAAAACCATGGCTACTATACGAAGAAATTCCATGGAATTATGTGACGTAAAATGTACTACCGATTGATAAAAAAACCAATATTCTTTTTATCAATGCAAAAATATCTACATAAAATGCATCTCCAGTGAGATAAGGGTTTTTTCTTAATAAAATAATATAATTATATCCATCATAACAATTTCGCTATTGTGGAGTATGTTTCTATACATGTTGAGAAAAGTCATTTCATTCCCGACATCAAACGGAGCATCAATATACTTTTCAAAATAATAATAACATTAACCAACCACAAAACTAAAGGTTTGGGCGGTGGGAATTTTTATAACAATGTTATTACTTATTAAGACAGAGTATTCTATAATAGTATCATATTCACCCTATAATCATTCCACAACCAAATTAGAGAAACCAATATTTATGTTATAAAGGGGATCAACCATGTAAATTAACAAGAAAAGTACAATTACTTACAGGGAAAAAAATAGGACAATTAAATAACACTACACCGGCCAAGAAATGAATACATTACCATATTTAACAGCAGAACAACCAAAATGAAAAGGAGAGCCAATTCAAAAAGGTAAAAAAAATTCCGAGAAATAAGTAACAGTTCCAGTTTTTGAAAAGATAATTAAAACACCTTACCAAATTAGTAGTATAATATTCTACTAATTAGTAGCAGAATGCAAATTGCATAATATATATGGAATATATTAATTGCATTTATCGTTGGATTCAGTCCACTCAATCACGCAATCACCCACGTTCAAATTATTATATCTCATTAATATATTCCATATATATTATGCAATTTGCGAAATGATTCAAATCACAGTATCACCCGGAAAAAAAAACCTATAATTAAATGGAATAAATTACGCGTATCGTAAATTTAAAATACACAGAAACATCACGCTCCACAATAAAAATACCATAACATATCGTCAAACCAGCTTAAAACAAAAAACATACCCCAGACAAAACAAAAAACAAACTTCTCAAACGCCTAAGGTTCTACCAAATTCTTGACAGAAAACCTTCAAACAAAGTTGATAAACACCACACCGGAGTCGATTTCAAACACATTACAAAAGGTGATTCTCGCAACATGTTCTCATAATGATTTACTTATCTTTCCCTTACGAAAAAAAAAATTAAAAATGAATGCCTACAAAAAATCAAAACATAAATATAATGTACTTTCGATTAACTAACTTTATAGTTAAATAAAATTCATCTCGATTGACGACTCCAACGAGTTCTTTTATTTGATCTCACATATTTCCTTACATCATGCCATTCGTACATGTTAAAATTTTCGGTTTGATTGATTTATGCCTTATTGTTTTGTTGCCGTATTGGAATAAATATAAAAAGTAAACAATTCAAAGGTCTGTCCTCACATCTCTACTTCGTGTTACATGAAATCTACGGGAAGATGGTCAGAGAAGGTAAACAGTCTGACTGTATAGTTGGGAAAGAAGTAAAACAAAGAAAGAGAAAACGTGGACAATCAGCCGATACAAGCAACATATGTGCATCAGAGAGAATGCAACAAAACACCACCGACATATATTATCACTGTAAGTTTGTTTGCGACTCCAAAGAAATTACATGTCCAATTTAAAAGCTAATTACAACACCCCCAAAAATTAACATAAACACTACACAAACTTACAACGACAAACTTTTATTGCTAGGTGGTTGTACCAAATGCTCTAAATATGGTAAGTCAAAAGCTATTTAGAAATATACTAGTGTGTGATCCGCGCTACGCGCGGACGTGAACACAATTTTGTTTTTAAAAAATTTGGTATAATATTATTTTAGTTTTATTAATATGATTGTTAATGGATTTNTAAATTACTAGAATAACCTAAAAATATATAAAATACTGATTTTGTCCTTTTGGCATTTGTTAACAAAAACGTAATTACGATATTGCCATTACTATTTTTAATCCACATCAGCGCGCACATATAAACAAATCTACCGTTNTTAATTTTATGTTTATTTATGTATTTGTTTAGTGAGTGATCCACAATTTGAATTTTTTTTTCTTTGGTTGACTATTTATTCAATTAGTTGGTTTTTAAAAGTTAAGTTTTGTCATTTTAAAATTTAGGAAATTGTAAATTTTTTTAACCCAACTGAATACTAATCAAATAAATACTTCGAAATAGGGTTAGTTTTGTATACTCCGAAAGTTACTTCAAATACTAATAAAAGGAAATTTAGTTTTGTGAATTTAGAATTCTCCGAACTTTAAAAAAAAAAAAATTTCGAAATAAGTCGCTGTATTTTTATCTATTTTTACCTAAAACCAAAAACTAATAAAATGTTCAGAATTTACTATTATTCATCTTCGATGATCCAGTGTTGGTGACTAAATGAATCTAACTTTATTTGAAAAATGATTTAATTTCTATCACTAATTTACTATCAAAATCATCGTAGATGTATAGATTAATGAGAACATTTGAGATAATATGGGCTGATTTGAAAAAATATAAGAAATATGGGGTCGAGCGTCGATTCAAATATTTAGAGAGAAATAGAGAGACAGTTCTTGTGAATAGGATTATCATGTAAAAAACATTACCCACTGCTCTAAAACCCTTGTCTTCTCTGATATCTTCCCCCATCGCCGGTGAGATTTCACTTTCAATTTCAATCAGAAAGGGTGTGATCCGCGCGGACGTGGTAAACAATTTTTTTAATCTAATGGTATTTTATTTTATTTGGTCTCGTAGTTAATTTAATTATCTCTATCAGCTTAAGATCTGTGTATTTGTTTTATTTTTTTTTAATTTATGATCATCTATGTGTTTATTTATTCGATGGTACACATTTTTACTTCTTTTTTTTTCTTTGGTGATCAATTTTATGCAATTAGTTGAGTTTTTTAAAAGGAAGATATTTACATTTTAAAGTTGCATAATAATTTTTTTATTTTGTTTCATGTGAAGTTATTATTTTTCGAGTGTTTCATGTATGATTTTAATCTATTTTTCTTTTATTTTTGTTGAAAAAGATTTCCATATATAACTGATTGTTTGAAGTCACAACATTTGTTTGATTTTATTTAGAAAAATATAATCCATAATTTATAAACACTAAATTCTATAGTTTTTCTAAACTATATAAATAAACGGATAAAAGTAAATTATTAAATTAAAATTTGTTTAGATTAATTCAATATAATATATCTTCTATTAAGTAAATGTCTTTTCAAATTCTAGGAAAAATTATTGTATTAATGGATGGTAATTATTATGAGAATTGAAATATATTTACATCACATGATATATATTTTGCATATACAAAGCTTTTATTCATTTTTTTAATTTTATTTTGTTCAAAATAATATCACCAAACACAACGATCTTAACTTTTCAAACTTAATTTATATTTTCGTGTAAATACTTTTAATATGTTTCTTAATTTTTTTGGCTCTTACTCTCTTTTTCATAGTTATGTATAATTGCAATTATTATGTTAAGTATACCTTAATTTTATTTATTTGTCTCTTTATTAGATGTAAAAACTGCCAACTTATATTTTGCTGTATGAATTTAGTTGTGTGATCCGCGCTACGCGCGGACGTGAACACAATTTTATTTTAAAAAATTTGGTATAATATTATTTTAGTTTTATTAGCATGATTGTTAATGGATTTGTCTCTATTAGCTTAAGAAATGTAGATTGTTTATTCTTAAGTTTTTTTTTCCTTTCTTAATTTTATGTTTATTTATGTATTTGTTTAGTGAGTGATCCACAATGTGAATTTTTTTTTCTTTGGTTGACTATTTATTCAATTAGTTGGTTTTTAAAAGTTAAGTTTTGTCATTTTAAAAATTATGAAATTGTATATTTTTTAACCCAACTGAATACTAATAAAATAAATACTTCGAAATAGGGTTAGTTTTGTATACTCCGAAAGTTATTTCGAATACTAATAAAAGGAAAGTTAGTTTTGTGAATTTAGAATTCTCCGAACTTAAAAAAAAAAAATACTTCGAAATAAGTCACTGTATTTTTATCTATGTTTACCTAAAACCGAATAGTAATAAAATGTTCAGAATTTACTATTATTCATCTTCGATGATCCAGTGTTGGTGACTACAAATTGAATCTAACTTTATTTTATCACTAATTTACTATCAAAATCATCGTAGATGTATAGATTAATGAGAACATTTGAGATAATATGGGCCGATTTGGAAAAATATAAGAAATATGGGGTCGAGCGTCGATTCAAACATTTAGAGAGAGAGAGAGAGAGAGAGAGAGTTTTTTAATTTTTTTGGCTCTTACTCTCTTTTTCATATTTTATGTATAATTGCAATTATTATGTTAAGTATACCTTAATTTTATTTATTTGTCTCTTTATTAGATGTAAAACTTGCCAACTTATATTTTGTTTTATGAATTTAGTTACATATTTAACTTATTTGTTTAATTGTTAGGATTTGTTTGATATTTTAGTTTTTTTATAATATTTGCGATACAACTTAACCTAATTAAATATTTATAAAAATTGAAATATATTATGATAACCAAATTTATTAAACCTGTTATTATTTCAAAGAACTATATTCATATAAGTTTATTATTTTCTGGTTTTATTTAGAATATGAATAATACATTTTCAAATTCTTTTCATAATGTTAAAACCAAATTTATAATTAATATGTGTATTTAGTATGTGTATTAAATTTTTAGGATGCTGAGGTGGCAGCATGAGAAGAGAGAAAAGCTTTCTTTATATATATAGACTAGGTGAGTACCCGCGCTACGCGCGGATTTTGATTGGTATGACAAACAATTTTATTGTTTCTAGCCATATCTTCAATCGCAAATAGTGAAGATGGATAAAAAAATTTGGTCATGATTTATACTGTATTTTCATGCCCATTTGATAACATATGTCAATTAATTGTTATCTCATATCTTATGATAAGAAAACATTTTGTATGGACACTGCAAAATAGAGAGCAATGTTACAAATGTAAAGTATGTATATTTGGGCTTTGCCAAGCTTCGTTGGCCACTGTGAAGTCCCCGCTATTTATAAAGTTTTTGTCAAGGACCACCAAGTTTAGGGTGGATTACTGCTTTAAGTCTTCTTGATTTTGAATTTTAAAAGAGTTGTGTTTTCTATTAGGATGGCTCATTTCTTATGCTTCGTTTTTATTCTCCCAACATCTCAGTTTGACCATACCATTTGTTTAATTTGCTTTATTCAGTATTTTATTTTAGTTTTCAGATTATTTCTACTACTCTAGAATATGAAAGAATGTTCATGTCCTTCTAACTTGTCTCTTCTTCTTACAAGAACTGAGCGTTCCCTATATCAATTTTCTCTTCTCGTGAAACTATTTCCTTCCTATGAACCGATCAAAATCCATGATTGTCACGATTGAGCTCAGCTTCTACATCATTGTTTCGAACGTCAAATATTTTTCAGGAATATTTTAGTCCCATCTTAAACAATTGAGAATGCACCATGAAGATTTTTCTCTCGTCTATTTGAGGAACGTAAGAGTTCAAGATCAAATTCTTATGCTTTATGTATAAAACTGAACTTCCATAATAAATACAAAAGTTTACTTTTATAAAGTTGTGAATACACTATATGGCCTCCGAGAATCGAAAGCAATAACAACCTTTTGGATTGTTGTAATTGAGAGTGAAAAATGTTCTACATTCAAGTTATAAAGTGCTAAGAAACAAAAAGAGGCGTAAACAAAACAGGTGAAGGGAAGATAAAAGTAAAGATTATCTCATATACATATTGGGTTAATAAATCACCAGTGATACTAAGAACTTGGTAGTTTAGAAATTTGTTATGAACCAAACACCGTTTATTTAATAACAGTAGAAAAACACTATCAAGACGTCAATCGCATCCCAATGCTAACCAAAAAACTCACTTTATAACCATAAAAGCATGCATACTATTGAAGAAATAGAAACCAAAATGAGTATATACTGTTTACATTGTTAAGGAATGGATTATTGGGAAGAGATCTGCAATACGGTTGGCAAGTTCTCCTAAAAGATTCACATAAAACTGATTAAAAGAACCACCATTACCAGGAAAAATACTCTTTTATTTTTTAACTACACATAATTCAGGACACAATAAAAAAATTATAGTTCCTAAAGAATGTTTTTTTTTGGTTTTATGTTTTCATTTCGTCTATAGTTCTTTCAAATGAATCCACAAACTTAAGCATCAGAAGCCAAATTGTATATGCCAAACATGAATGCAAATGCAAAAGGTGTGTTTATAACAATTTGGGGCAGAAATCATTCAATAGAAGAGAAAACAACTCTGATGTTACCTTGCAACAAAGAATTTAGCTCAATGTACCGCTTAAGCTTCTCTGCCATCTTTTCCATGTCCTTGAGAGGTGGAAACAATTCGAAAAGCAAACTAATTTCAGCTTCTACAACTTCACCTAGCAGAATAACTGAGCCAGATTTTATTTATTACCAATTTCTTTACACATAATTTTGTAGTCAATACTTAAAAAAATAATGGAAATAAATTTCAAGATGGAGTAAAATGATGCATATAAACTCAGTTCATCCCAATTTAAGGAATTCTTGTTTAATACTCCCACCGAATATATGGTCGTCGTTGTTATCTCCTTTTTAATACGGAAATTGACAACATCTACATCGATTCCAATTTTATAAAAAAATCATGCAGATTAAGCCTCTAACAATAGTCATCCAAAAACCAGGTTCAAACAAAATTAAAATAATAGTCATCCAAATCAATAGAACCACAAAAATTGAGACAATGAGCAATACCATGAAAACAATGAAAGAATAACATCAAGCATTCTCCAAAGAACTTGATTGATCTCCATTTCTTCCTCCACGCAGGCATACCAATTTATTTTACCTTTCCTCGACAATTTCAACCTGAAAATGTTAAAGATCGCACAACTTGTTATCAGATTACATGTGTCTTTACTCCTTAAGAAAGAAAGCGACATGAACCTCAACACTGATTGCCTGAATCTTTCAAAACCTACTGACTTGGCTGATCAACACGATCATGCCCATATATATGAAACTCCCAGTATATATATATATTTCCAGGGTGCCTTGAGTCTTTGTCTTTACCAAAGCCCAAAACCATGTCATCTTCGTCCATCTCAGAGAAATATTCCACACCTTCTTCGATCCGACTTTCGATCTGTACGGCTGTGGAGAAATTGGCCACTTGGTTTTTAATACAAGAGAAGGAAAATGGGATGAGGAAGAAATCATTTCACACCAATATACAACAAATTGATCATAACAGCCGTTAAAGATTTTAAACTTGACATACAAAAAGGCGACACAAACATGAAAAACTTACTGCACACTTAGAATACCAATAACATGTACAGCTTCATATCATAGAATTCAGAAACCATATATTTGCTGAATAATGCAAAAACCAGTAAGAAGAGATAGACATGAACCAAATAAAAGAATATTAGAAAACAAATTACAATTCATCAAAACACAAAGAAAAACAATGTCTGATGCTCTTAAGGTCGCTCGAGTTCAATGTTGCGACTAAATCAAAGCATCTTACTAATTACGGTGAAGATATCGAATTTGCAAATTCCATGGTAAAATTTAAGGAGATTGGGCAAAAAGGGTTACTCACGTTGTCTGGAACTGATCCTGAAATCTTCATCTTCTTGCATTTCCCAGAGATTTTACCATCGTCGACGTCGCATTTCGTCTTCTTCTTCTTCATCGCAACCCGCGATCAGATTTCCAGATCTTGAAGCTAGTGCCGATCACTGTCACTTCGCTCCTCGAAAACCAAACCAGATCCTTCTCTCTTCCTCATCCACACCGTCGGTTTCCGCTACGCTTCTTCTCCTCTCCCTCTTCTCCGGCACCGGTTTCTTATTGTACGAACTCCGCGTCGAATTCGCGAGCGGCTGTTCAATGTTTCAACGGAGCAATGCCTAGGGTTTAATGTTTTTGTCAATGTTAAGCCCAATTCAGAGCATTGTAAGCCAGAAAGAAAGTCCATTAATTTTTTTTTTTTTTAAGCTGAACTGTCATAAGGAGGGAAGCTGATGTGTCAGTCTCTTGTGAGACCTACCCAGTCTTTATATAATAGATTATCAATTATTTTCTATTAGAATTTAATAGATTATCAATTCTTTTCTATTCCATTAAATTTCTAATTCTAATACACCTAAGAGTATCCACATTTACCCCAAAAAATATTAAAATTTTTTTATCGATGCCTTTTGGGCCTTGACGAAATTAGTGGGCTTACTTTATCAACTGATTCTGAACCCATTGTATAACGCAACATTATGTGAACGTTAGACCTTGAAGAAAAAGTGATGGAGGGACACTTGTGTGGACAGACGCATAGTGATTTATGCAATTGCTAAAATTATTACAAAAACGAACCGTCACTAATTTAGTACTAAAACTCAATATTTTAGTTTTTTGTGCTTAGTTTACAAAAAATATTATAATGTTTTACTATTCGCATTCTAATCTCATCGTTAGAGCTTTTTCTACATCCAAGAGGACCAAGACTCCCGTCATTCCTTTTGTTGAGCGATAAATTTAAATTTAACGAGTAACGTAGGGTCACCAAGTTTGATGTTAAAAAACAAAGAAGAAGCTGATTTCTCAATTTTAAATGAAAATTGAATTGATCATTGGTACTTCACAAACTCTGATCACATAGAACTCACAAGGGGTTGAATGTTAAACATCATCACACTTTCAATCATTTTCTTGCCCACAAGAATCTGCTGCCACTTATTCCTCTTTCGATTCTTTAACCGTCGTGTGGCGTCTCTGTGCAAGTGTTCTCTTTGTGCTCTCGAGGACACCAAAGAATATTGAACCTCCAATACCTATCCACAACACTCTTGGCCCAATACCCTACAAGTCAAAACCATCGAAGTCTTAAAGCTGCTCAACTTAGAATTCTAATTGAAGTAGTTTGCGTGTGTGTGTACCTTTAAGAGAGCAGAAGCTCCTTCCTCTCTTACAATTGTTTGAACACAGTCAACGATTCCTTGATATTGTTTGGCTGATCCCTGAAAAGATCAAGAAATAACAATAAGATGATTTGAATTTCGAGAGACAAAAGGAGGAGACATTTAAGGTGTGATTAACCATTATTACCTGAACCATTAATCTTGTCTTAATAACATCAAGCGGAGTGGTGACTGCTCCGGTCAGAGCACCTGCACATACCACCATCAACACTCACACACTGTCTGTGTAACAACTCCATCATACTTTGTAACGTTAAGGTGAATGTGGATCAGCGTTTTCTTTCAGTTCGGTCAATTAAATCTCATTTCAGGTCAGATTATGGATTGTGGTTACATTCACCACATCTACCAAAATCTTATGAAACCGGAATTTTTTTATTTAAAGCATATACAAGGTATGTCACCAACCAGCAAATGCACCAATTAGAGCGTTTTCAGGATCATTCAGCTCTCTACGCGCCTGCCAAAAAATCAAGCAAATTTTATATCATGCAAACTATCATTTCATCAGAAGTTACAAAGCGTATGTGTTTCAATTCCCTAGAGATATAAGAAATGTCAATAATTTTGCCAAGAAGCTTACTGCTCTTTTATAGCCCAAGCATATCTGCTCATATATGCAGAACTGAATAGCATCAAACGGCAAATCTCGTAATAGGAAAGATCGATACCCCTAGAAGAAATTGAAATAAGTTACTACACGAAAATTCAACATAAAGCGCAGACTAAAAGGAAGAGATAAAAGGCGTTAGTAACTGCATAGAGACCCCTAAACCCCTCTTTTGATGCAATAAGTCGAACAGCGTTTGGGGCTGATGTAAACTGTCCAGTTTGCATTCTCTGCTTCACAACCTAAAGAATACACACATAGAAATATCAGTTGAAAGATTCCATGTAGAACAGGATCTGGATTGCGATATCCAAGAGAGAGTTTTTACCTCTGTAGGCACTCGAATCAGAGAGGCAGCAAGTCCACCGATGGCCCCTGCAGTCTGGAATTTGAAACGAGGGCAGCAGATTGTTCCTTTTCACTCTCAAGTACAAGGCATATGCAAGAAACAGTTCAACGATCTAAAGACTAATTGTTGCTTATGTATACCATTCATTTATTGATAGAAACATGACCTGATCATTTAGTGACAGCAGAGACTAATAATATACTTTTTCAATGGCAAAACTTAAGATGAAGAAAATCCCTCACCAGGTGAGCAACTGCGCTTAAATGATCAGGAAGAGTCTTCAGCAGTTTCTGCTTTGTGGGTTCGTAAACTCCAACAAATAAAGCAGAAGCCCTACAAAGAAACATTGTTAAAATAACAAGCGTCAAAACAAGTATAAAATAGGAGGAATAGAAACGGGAAAAGGAAATATAATTTTGTCAATACTATCTATTTTCTTGTGTTCTGGCCACTGAGACTCTTGGACAAGAAACCAGAAAATCATCATTTATGGTAATTGCATCAGCCATCATCAGTGTCAAGTAGGCTAGAAAAATGGTTCTAAATCAACAAAAAGGAACTAGCTCCATGAGCTCACAGACACTTACGGTAAGACACCAGCAATATTTCCAGCTAATCCAGAATAAAGACCCTTCAAAACAATTTTCCCACCTCCACGAGCTGCCTACATCATAAGATCAAAATAATTTAGGAACTACTTTTTATTTTTGTCTAGACCAAATGATTACTGGAGCTAGTTGCGGATACAGTAAAGATCAAATAGTGAAAAAATTTAGTTCCTTGACCTGCCTGAAGTCTTGTCTTAATTGTATCAATCGGGTATAAAGCTGTTTCAACTACAACTCCAGCTGTACCTCCTGCTATAAATCCCTCTGCATCATCAAAAGGGAAACATAAGCAAAGAAAATGTAGACAGCCGAAGCTGCCGATTCAAGAAAATGTTAAACTTTGTGCATAAAAAGAAATTATTCATCAAATTATGATTGCAAATGAACCAAAAGAGAAAGTAGAAGGCATATATAAAGTCCTGAACCCAAAACAGTTGTTCTATACCAAACAAAGTGCGGAAGAAATCAAAGGGTATTTCGTCTTGCATATTGACTGAAGCAAAGCCTTTGCTCGTTTTGAGCTGTGGAATCTGCATTATCCTATTCGAAACAACTGCAAAAACACAACAAAAAAATCAATATACATTTCTCTCCTTCAATGTAAATGCAACAAAAAAAAACTCCTTTTTTTTCTTGACAAATCCACAAAATCAATACGCAAACGAATTAAAGAACACTCACGACAGTAGAACATCTACTGTAAACCAAAAAATTTGTGCTGCTACTTTTTCCAACAAAACATCTACTTTTTATCCCCAAAATCCAACAAAACTGCAACTTTTTCCTCTCAACATCTACCGTAAACCAAAAAATTTGTGAAGGATCGTTGCTTCTTCCATCCATATAATCTTTTTACTTGAGTGATCTAGGCTTTAATTCCACATATGATCTAACAATAACCATCAATAAAGCTCCCGCGAAAGATGAGTGCATTTACATATTTTTATTATAAAAAAGGAGACATAGAGTCGAAACAGAAATCGAGAATCGATAAAACCGAAAGGGCTTGAGCAATTCTCCTGGGTTTTGGTCGGAATATGGGAGAGAGATTTGGAACTTACAGAGTGAGGAAGATTGAGAAAGCCGTCAAAGATAGATCTTTTTTTTTCTTCCGTTGAGGGAGAGAGAGAGAGAGATTGGGGCAAAGCATGAACACAAAAGGAAAGATGGGAAGTGGGAGGAAGTAGTAATTCTTTCCTCATTAGCTGCACCAAATTGAATTGAAACAATGGCTCAAATCCCGCTAATTGAGAAAATTTGATATGGTGTGCCATTGTTCTAATAATTATTTTATTTTAAATTTTTGTTTAAATTTGAAAACTAGGGAAATATTTTGTTTATCTCCATACATTTATAATATCATCCAATTCTACCCATCCAAACCCAATGACCCATAAATATTCATCCAATTCACATTTATCCCCAAATAATTACAACGAGTTTTCTTTCTTCAACATTTTCCTCTTCTCCACCATTTCAATCATTTCCTTTATACTCACTTTCCTCGTCTTCCAGGCCTCACAACTTCTCGTCTTCGTCTTCTCTCGCCGGCAAAATCGAAATCGACGTTTCCGGAGGCGGATCTACTAGTTTCATGGTTGGTTCCGGCGTCGCCTCCCAAATCATGGTTTTAGTTCAGAGACTTCTTAAGATTCAGTGAGACACACACAAGAATTGGAGAGGATTTTGAGATGTTGATTCCGCCGAGACTCACCGACCCTCGTTCCTCGAAAAGGCAACAGTTTCTTCTTATCGATGATAAAGATGATGATGATGATGAAGAAGAAGAATACGAGGATTACACCGCCGCAAGTGCCGGCGAGGAAGACGACGACGAGGAGGAAGATTCCAATGCCGAGGAAGAGTCACATAGAGCATAAGAAGTAGTAGAAGTCGTAATCGCAGTAGATGTTGGCGTAATAGAGGCACAATTGGGAGGATCTGTAAGCAGCAGTAGAAGCCCGAGTTCTTCTTCATCACAACAACTCGTAAAGCTGAAAACTTCTGAAGACCAAGTGCCCTTAATGAAGACTTTAATCGAGCCAAAACATCTATGACTTGAGCCATAAGAAAAGATACTTAAAGCACTTCAATCATAGCCAAGAATAACCTTGTCGGAGCTGAACCGTCGAAACCACACAAGCAATCCACTGAGGGATCCCACATTCATCGATCAACTGACCATACTAGAGACTTTGGTTGAATCCCTCAGCCACACTTGAGTCGATCCCGATCATTCCATTTGTAAGATACCCCACCTGATAGCCGAGGAGCGGCTAAACCACCACCATCTCCGACGAACCAAGCTCAAAGACCGGAGATTCATCGACCAATAGGCCCACGAGAACAATTTGGTCGAACCACTTTGTCTGTTATTCGGCCCAAATCAGAAGTTACCCAAGACATGCTTTTCGGTCCACCCGATAAAGCATATGGACCGGAATATGTGTTTCTCAACCCAACTCCCCCAAGACATGATCCGTTCATGACCCGATCCATCTACTTGAGTCACTTATGGAGTCAATAAGCTGAAGACCCGACCACAACCGACCCGGATCCGCCCACAACTTTCAAACACATTCCGCATGTCATACCGAGTCCAAATAAGGGAAGTCTTCTTTTCCTTTTTTTGTGTGAATCGCAACACCACTCGTGGGATCCAAGAGAACATCTAGACCCCATACGAGCCTTGGTGCACCATGCCTCATCAGATTACGTGAATCATCATGAATCCATACTTACCATTTTTTGACCAGATTCACATTAAACCCCAACGGCTCTATTTTATGGAGTTTAGCCACACGATAAAGGTCCCTTGCATCAATTAGGATGTACCTAGACACTCTACATTCTCCCCCAAATTGTGAAGACTCAAATGCCACTCAGATTCCCTTAGTTGGCAGAGACTCACCCATTAAAAGCCTAACGACTAGTTTTTATTTAGCTCATGGTTTGTTTCCAGTTTTTAGACTGTTGAATTATTCTTGTAGGAACTCTATATAAAACTCGGTAGATCATTTGTACAAATCATCCTTTCAATCCAGAATTAATAAAAGTATTTTTCGTTTTTTTCCAAAATTGTGTCTTTGAAGAATTGTCTTGTTCTTTTGAATATTAGAAACCTCACATTAAATTGTTTGTGAAATTCAAATAACTTGTTCGATCAACCGATTGAGAGTTCGATCAACCGATTGAGAGAGTCAATCAACTCATCACCCTCCCATCTCTACCAACGATTCCATCTTCTGTATATATAGCTTGTTGTCTTTGACAACATTATGATAACTAAGTTTGGTGTGATTCCGAGTCTTATATCACCTTACAAACGTTTAAGTCTAGCAACCAACAACCGAATCTATACCGGGACTTATCCAGACTAGCGATAACGAGCTACACACCATTACAAAAGCAAAATACAAACAACGGTACACCCAACACCGAACACAAGGAGAACGACCAGACCAGATCTGTTTTTTTTTTTAACCGTCGATCATTTCTTGATTTTTTTTTTGAACGTAAATTAAAAACATAAAAAAAAAAAAATTGAACTTCCAATGGAGAAGATAACATTAACGTATATATAAAGATGAGGTCAACGATTATCCATCAGCTTCCCATTTTCACAGCCATGGTGGTTGTCTCCCACATCTCCACTTCCTTCCACCAAATCTCCCCTTCCTTATTCCATCTCCGTCTTCGAATCCCCGCCACGTCCCCTGCTTCACCTCGCCCCAAACTCGGCGGCGGATTCGCCTTGTCAATCCGAGCCTACATAGAGAAACCCAACTCCATCTCCAGCTTCGCCAACACAGTCATCGGTTCTCTCCCGGTTATCGGACTCCTCGCCAGGATTCTCAGCGATGAAGGCGGCGTCGGAAGAGATCTCGTCGATTTCGCCGAGTTTCGGAAACGAGTTGGGAATAAATGCACCCCTGCTGATTCTAGGGCTTTCTACGAGTTCCAACAGCGAAGAGGCAAGGTGATTTCTCGTAAAAGTGTTACTTTGATCATATAATTGGTGTGACAGGAACAATTACACTTGTCTAGACATTTTAGTTTCCCTCTGATTGAATTGCTGTGTGGATAAGAGTTTTGTTGACTTTTGTTGGGTGTGATCAGTTTTTGTAAGTGGCTTGTTGTTTTGTTTGGTAGGCAGGAGAACCTTTGTATGTGCTGCTTTGCTGTTGGGTTGCTGCAGTAGGTGCAGGGCTTCTCAAATCTGAAGAGATCCTTGAAGGTGTTACGAGGGTTAGCATTTCAAATGATCTCGAGTTCGAAGAACAGAACTTCATTGCTTTGATGACTGAAGCTAGGCAGGTTGGTTTGTTGAATCTTCAATCAGATTGGTTTTCTTCATTTTACAGTTAGGAATCTTCAGAGCACACATAGTTCTATGCTAATGAGTTTTACTAGTCAAAATTCCACTGAAAGTCTCTTTGGCTTCGATCTTAAGAGTCTTTGCTTCAGAAAGGTTGATAATTTCTCGGTAATGCAGAGAAGGGCAAAGTTGAACGTTGCTGCGCCAACAATCCCGATGGAATTAAGAGTTGAAAAGGCTCTTGAAGGAATCTATGCTTGTTGCTTCAGGAGGGGAGTTATCGAAGAGGAAGATGAGAAGCTTCTTCAAGTGATGTTAACCGCGGTATTCCCATCGGTTGAGAAGTCTGAGATAGAGAGAATCATCAAAGAGAAGGCAACGAGAGTCGCGGAAGGAGGAGAAGAAGAGAATCTTGTGAAACGGCTGCCTAAAGAAGCTATTCAAATGCAAATGAAGGATCTTGAGTTCCTCCAACAACAAAACATAGAATCTTAACAATGGCCAAACATGTTTTTTTCAGTTGGGATAAAAAAGAAAATGCAATAACTTCAAGTGTATCCATGTTTTGTTACCTTTAATCAAGAATTAAGCAGTCCATAGTCTCTAGGAGATATGCATGATAATATTTCATTCAACAAGGTCTTTTGGAGCTGAATTTTAAGTGTGTATAAATTTTGCTTAAGAAAATGACGTTGTGGGAAAAAAGTAGTAACCTTTAGAGATAAGAACATGCTTCCACCGAACTAACCGAAACATGATGATGATGATGATGATGATGATGATGATGACGATGACTTCGAGGGGTTCGTGTAATAAAATCGAAACAGGAATAGAAAAAAAGAAAAAAAAAACAAACCAAAAAAGAGCATGGACATCTATCTTCTCATGTAAAATATCCTTGAATCGTTGACCCAAACTCTTTCGATCAATGGCACCGAATCTTCTTCATGTCCTTTTGATATTCCTCTCATTATCATCTATCATCATTTCGTCTCTGTCATCTCCGTCGACGGTGACTGTTCACCAAGATTCTCCTCCTTATCTATGGCCCTTGCCGGCGGAATTTTCCTCTGGAGACGAAACCCTCTCGGTGGATCCCGCCGTCTCTCTAATCGTAGCTGGAAATGGCGGCGGATCGCCGATTGTTAGAGCTGCGTTTGAAAGGTATATGGGCATAATCTTCAAGCACACTTTCGGTAGAGCTTCTTCTCTCTTGGCGAGAATTAGATTTCTGAGAATGGTTGAGTATGATATTACTTCTTTGAAGATCGTTGTTCACTCGGATTCTGAGGAGGTAACAAAAAAAAAAAACCAAATATTTGGCTCTCTGATGAATCGAACTTTTAAAATCTCTTTTGGAAGTGATAGTGGAAAAATTTGATTGATTTGTTTTCTGTTCAATTTTCAGCTTCAATTGGGTGTGGATGAGAGTTATACATTGATGGTTTCGAAGAAGAAGGAGCAATCGATAGTAGGAGCAGCCACGATCGAGGTTTTGTTGCTGCTATTATATCTTCTTCATCTGAGGAATGTGCATGTGATCATCTTATCTACTTCTCTTGTGGTTTCAGGCTAATACAGTCTATGGTGCGCTTAGAGGGTTGGAGGTGTGTAAGTATTGAGTATAATGCTACATTTGACTCTGTGATTACACACAATTGGTCTTTGTGGCTCGGCGTGAACTTTCTTGATAATAATCAGCTGAATTGCAGATGATTTTCTTGGTTTTTAAATCAAATATATTACAGTTTATAAGTTTTATTTACGGTTCAAGACCTTTCGCTTTGCTTTAAATGAGTGAGATTTTAAGAGTTGAGTTTTTGGGATTAAACTAACCTGATGGATGGTATATGTTTAGTGAATGTTTTTTTCATTTGTTTTGCTTAAAGACGTTATCTTTTACTTGTCTTTGCACAACTGTTCCTTGCTATCTGTCTTTCAGTTAAACTTGTTGAGTGTCATGGATTCTTTGCTAATTCTGTTTACTTTTATGATATTCTTGCAGACATTTAGCCAACTGTGCGCTTTTGATTATTTAACCAAATCTGTGCAAATATATAAAGCACCCTGGTTTATTCAAGATAAACCTAGATTCCAATACCGTGGTTTGCTGATAGGTAATCCTCCATACTTTCTCTTGTTTTTCATTTCCATCGCACAGAAAGCGAACGCAATCATGAGCTGGATATTTACTTGCTACTTATTCCGTTTGCAGATACATCAAGACATTATTTACCAATTGATGTTATTAAGCAAATAATCGAATCTATGTCCTTCGCTAAACTTGTAAGAAACCATACTTGTTTTTCCGGGAATACACGAAGTTTTTTTTTTTGTAAGAATACATGAAGTTGAACTTCCTTTCAAGATTTATCTGATATCTAATTAATTCCCTTCTTTTCTTCCATTGGTGGTTATGTGAGGTAGAATGTCCTGCATTGGCACATTGTAGACGAGCAATCATTTCCTCTTGAAACACCTACATATCCTAATTTGTGGAAAGGAGCTTATTCGAGATGGGAACGTTATACAGTTGAGGATGCCTCTGAGATTGTCAGGTAATTGCTCCAAGTTTTATTTATTCCAAGTCCTCCATGCGTATTTGGATCGTTTGAGTGAGTGAATACATCAACTATTCTTTCTACTTACTAGTATTCTTTGTTTTATTTTTTTTCCGCTTTTGCGATCTCCACTCTGAAGGTTTGCCAAAATGAGAGGTACTTTCTTAACTAACTTGGGCGCCTAACATGACTGTTATGGCAAGCAACTCCTTAGTAGTTTAAGCTGTGAATGATTTTAAACGGATTTGTTACTGATTTCTATTTTGATCACATACTTCTAATCGTTTAGATATTTTTTCCAGGTATTAATGTCATGGCTGAAGTAGATGTCCCTGGCCATGCGGAATCATGGTACAAATAAAAAAATTAATCCCGTTCCTCTCTCTTAATGTCACACTGTTATTACTCATACACAGTTATTAGTCATACACAGTTTTTAATTCTTAAGCTTCTAATAATTGGAAAAAAAAAAATTCTGGATGTACTTTGTGTTACTATACTCCTAATGCTCAAGAATAAGTTATGATGTATAGGTTTGTCGACTTTGAGCTATCATTATCTTCATCGTCACTTTTTCTGAGTGTTTTACAACTATCCTCTTTGAGTGATGGTTTGCTTTCAATGCAGGGGAACTGGTTACCCTGATCTTTGGCCCTCTCTGTCTTGCCGAGAGCCCCTTGACGTCACTAAAAATTTTACATTCGATGTGATTTCGGGCATTTTGGCAGGTCTACTTCAACTAGTTAGCTCCCTTACTAGTTTTCTAATTCAGGTAGTTTTAATCTTGTAAAGCAAAAAGGTAAGCTTGAGATGCGGCAAAAAGTTATTAGGAAATCTTGATCCATCTAACATCATATCATGTCTTGCATCTTAGTAATATGTACATCTATCTGTATGTCCTGTTTTGATTCTCATATTTCCTCTCGCATCTCGGTTTGTAACAGATATGAGAAAGATATTCCCATTTGAGTTTTTCCACTTGGGTGGTGATGAAGTTAATACAGGTTGGTTGTTTTAACACCTGAAGTCTATGCTTCCATTTCATTTGGTTATTTGTTTTATAGTTTAGTCACTAGCTTCACGCAAAGACTAATGGTTGCATGTTTTGGCAGATTGCTGGAAAAATACAACTCACGTCAAGGAATGGTACAGTCATGTGTCTTCTTTTTATGCCACTCTCGACTCGTTAATCATTCATTAGAAGAGACTCTAAGTTTATCATTATTACGCTTTTTACAATTGGGAAAATCCAAAACAGCATCAAGCATCATTTCACTTTATCTTTTTGCTGGATGTGTTCATCATTCTAATTGCAGGCTTCAGGATCGCAACTTCACCACTAAGGACGCATATAAATACTTTGTACTCCGAGCGCAACAGATAGCAATATCGAAAAATTGGACACCTGTCAACTGGTATAATCTTTGACAAAGATAACAATAAATGTGTAGCTTATGATACATTTTTGTGTCAAGTTCTCCGGTTCTTCAAACTCTTACTTACTGCAAAAGTTGAACCAAGCTTATAGGGATCTGATAATGTAAAATGTAAAATGGGCTCTAGCCTTAACAAATTCTGTTTTGTATGGATTTGAAAACCAAAAGATTGACACGAATATTGTGGTGACTATGAATGATCTTAGGGAAGAGACCTTCAGTTCCTTTGGAAAAGATCTTGATCCCCGGACTGTTGTGCAAAACTGGTAAGATCATGCAGTGCCATAGAAAAACAGAAGTCTTCTTTTTGTTATATGATATATTTAAAAACTGCTCTTTAATCTCGTTGCAGGCTAGTGTCTGATATATGTCAAAAGGCGGTTGCAAAAGGATTCAGATGCATCTTCAGTAACCAAGGTTATTGGTACCTCGATCATCTAGATGTCCCATGGGACGAGGTTTACAACACCGAGCCTCTAAATGGAATTGAAGATCCTTCTCTCCAAAAGCTTGTGATTGGAGGAGAAGTTTGCATGTGGGGTGAAACAGCTGATACATCCGTTGTACTTCAGACGATTTGGCCTCGAGCTGCAGCAGCTGCAGGTAACTCTAAATGAATCTTTAGCCAGGAGAAGTTATTGCCTTATTGGTCTCATATTCAACACTTTTCAGGTCGCAATTGGTTTGGTTTTGTTTAAATGCTCACTCTACTTTGCTTTTTCCTGAATTGTTGATGAAACAGAACGGATGTGGAGCACGAGAGAGGCTGTGTCAAAGGGAAACATAACGTTAACCGCATTGCCGCGTTTGCACTACTTCAGATGTCTACTAAATAACCGCGGGGTTCCAGCGGCTCCAGTCGATAACTGGTACGCACGAAGACCGCCCTATGGACCTGGCTCTTGCTATGCTCAGTGATCCAAATCATATGTTCTCATTGTAATTTGTACTATATGTAATGTCTCTTGTCTAGAAACTGGTTTTTGCATTTGCTTTTTTTTTTTTTTTATCTGTCTTCATCTCGATTTACTCAAATTAAATATTTCTTGCAACAATAATCAATCATGAGAACATCTGAATTTACGATCACAAACACAAGAGTTTGGTTTACATTAGAAAGAAAGAAAGAAAAAAAGGCAGCTGAAAACATACTTCACTATTGTATTATTTGTTTGTGGACTGGTCTTTATCTATGATATTAAAATTGTGAAATACGAACTAGCAAAACAACATGGACATAGCTACAACTTTGATTTGTATCGACGTTTTTAGGTTTTGATTGTTTGAAAGTTAAATATTTACGTATGCATTCGCATATTTACATTTTAAAATATTGTGTGTTCTAATTCATTTACGTTTTAGTTTTAGAAAATGATTAAAACATTGAATATTATAGTTCCGTATGAAACTAAACGTTTTATTTTATTATATAAACGTAGATATAAGGTCAAATACGAACTCAGTCAAGTCCACAAATAATTAGCCATTATATATGTTTTACAACTAGCTATATCTATATATATAGTTGATAGTTCATGCCTCTTCTTAATATATTGAGGGGTATTTGATAAAATAGTACAAAATGACAAACAAATTGTCAAACTAGTATAACGTTTGAAAAAATTGTAAAAATAGTATTTTGGGGAAAAGATTTTAGGGTTTAGGGACCCTTCACCCTAAACTTTACATTTTTAAAACTAAACCTTACATCTTAAACAATCCAAGCCTAAACCCAAAACAGTTCAATTTTTTTTTGAAAAAAATTATTTTTATAATTTTCTCAAACGATGTATTATTCTGACAATTTGTTTGTCTTTTTGTAATCTTTTGAACCATTACCACATATATTAAATGATTTTCGTAGCTATAGCAATGACGAAAAAGAAAGAAAAAGATATATATTGCATTGACGTTGACGTATAGGTTACAATTATTGACCAAAGAACATCATCTATAGCAACTGCGTCCTTCAATTCTCAAGAAAATCCAACGTTCTATTAAATCACATTACAAAATTTGTCTGGTTTTGACTAGTTCTACTCCTATCTTTTCAAACGAACAATTTCATGAAGTTTTACTAATTCATGACTTTCCAGTAGTTTAAAAGTCGTTGTTGATTCCGTAGGGCTGTACGTGGTTCATGGATCGGTGTATTATCGTGAATTAACTAATGTCATAAACACTATAACTGGACATATATTATTTTGCCAATAATCATGAATTAACTGATGTAAGAAATTTGTTTTAATAAATGGAATTTTCTTTTGTTTTAGTTATAAGTATATGTGGGATAGAGTTTTACTAGTTGTATGAATATTGTATCTTTAAGATGTGTATACTACAGAGTATACATCATACAACAAGATTGTTTTTCACAAAAGTGAAAACATGAAAATTTAATAAATGATGTAAAGTATTAAAAAAAACAGTGGAATCACAAAACGTAAGAAAAAAAAAAACAAGGACAAAGAGATTGATCAAATATCTTACATTTTTAAAAGATCAACACCACTTTTATTAGCTTTTTGTTTTTAATCTCAGACAACAGTATTAATTTTTAGTTAAAGACAAAAGTATCAATTACTTTTCTTAAATCTAGATAGATTATCATTATAGTATATGTGTTGCTTTAAACATCGAAGATTTAAATTCATTAAAAAACAACTAGCACATGTTGGTCATTAACTGAAAAGGGAAACGATAAATTTGTGAGTACAGTGAGCGAGAATGGCAAGTAAATATTATAACGTGACTAAGCTGAGTTCTTTGCAAGTAAGAGAGAAAAGCTCACAGTTTTGTGTAGAGAAAGCATGGAGATGATTGGAGAGAAACTACGTTAAGAGAGTAAGTAAAGAGTAACCTAGAAGTAGCCCTGAGACTTCATATCCGGGATCCGGCATCCGCTCCGGCATCCGCACCGCTCCGCTCCGGAAAATAGGATATCCGGTATGGGCGGAGGCGGAGGCGGATAATGGTTTTACGGATCCGGCCGGAGGCGGAGGCGGATGGTCAAATAAGTCACTGCCGGATATCCGGAAATCCGTTTTTTTTTTTTTTTT
>PKML01010034.1:237828-262375 GCA_002933935.1 Eutrema yunnanense | reverse complement strand
AAAAAAAAAAAATTTATATATTTTATTGGATACAAAAATAATTCGGCTTAAAATTGGTGTATTTTTATGAAAATTTTCTTTATTTAAACCACTAACATCATGATTCGATTTTTTTTAAAAAATATATATTTTATTAATAATCCCAAAAGGGTCATCGGAACAGTGAAATGTGTTATAATAAGAAGTGATGCAGTATAAAATATATTGGATAAAAGTGGCGTAACTAAAAAGTAGTAGCGATAGAGACTCTTAGATAAAATTATTAAGATTAACTTTACTACTTAACGTTAAAGTGATTAGATCGAATTATAGAATTCATTTTTTGAGTTAGCTAGTTTTCGTACTTTGAACGTTAGAAAAAATGTAATAATGCGGATCGAAAGGTCAAAGCCACATACAACCACAATTTTTCGTTTTTTATGTTACAAATTATTTGTTTTTTTTATTTGTATTAAAAATGATTAATAAAAAATAAAAAATTGTTTTACCGATCATCCATGCACGAAAAAACATCTAGTATTAAAAAATAATAATAATTTTATTATTATTATTGCAGGCATACCACAATAGCTTATCGGTCTAAACAAAATTGATAACACAATCGTATTCATTACCATCGGACGTGTCAGTCAGTATTAAAGGTCAATGCCACATACAATGTGGTTACTATTTAAAATTTGAAGCTACGTACGTAGAAGTTATAAAAAAAAAAACTATGCAAGAAATTATGTCTTCTTTTTTTATGAGATGAGAAACAAAGTTTATTTTCTTTTCCATATGAAAACAATAATATTGAACACAACACAAAAAAAAAGAATAAATAAAACAACAATCATATTCCTCTCAATTATCACGGGGGAAAAATGTCAACCAATGAGATATCAATATCAGTATCATCATGCATTTTAGTTCTTGCAATTCATCAAAGATTTAGTATTGTCAATAATATTGTAGTAAAAATTCTAAATGAATGGTATTTAAATATATAAATGGTATTTGTAGTAAAAATTCATCATCATTTATTTTTTAAACAATTCTAAATGAATTGACAATAGTAAAAATATTGTCAATTCATCAAACATACTTTTTTAAACAGCACAAAATCAAGGAGTTGGATGATTCAAGAATTGGATGTAGCCGAACCAAATAGAAAAAAAGAGAGACCTGAAGAAAAGAGAGGCTGAACAGCGTGACGCAGAGCATCAAGGGCCACCAACCTCTTTCGAAGAGTATTTTTTTTTTCTTCTCCAACGTTACCATAGAAAACTCAAACCTAAATTTGGACATAGAAAAGAATAAGACTGAATAAACAAAAATTAAAACTTAAATCATATGATCTGTGTGTATAAAAATTCTAAATATGTCCACACAATTGTGGTCCAATGGTAAGAAATATTGTGTGGAGTGTTACTCCACTCTATCGGGTTTGATCCGTTTTGGAAACAAAAAACACATCTATATAAGAAGTTTGGGTCTGGGTTTCGGTCTATGCAGTTAACCTGGTAGTCTGGTAACATGTGATATAGCTATCTCTAGCATTAGTCGGAAACTATTCCAAACTCGGAATTGGCAATGTGGTGGCCTTTCAAGGAATAGTCCACTCTGTAACATTTTGGTGCGTTTTTATCGGGGCTGACCAGATCAGCCGATAAAGTATATAAAAAAAATCTTAAATCCCATAAAATAAAAGGTAAAAACTAAAAACGTGAGAGAAGTAAATTTAAATATTTGAGAAGCAATAAATGTGAAAATTGGGTTCAACGCGTCAATTACTACTTCCTCCCACTTCCCATCTTTCCTTTTGTGTTCATGCTTTGCCCCAATCTCTCTCTAAGGAAGAACAAAAATAAAAAAAAGATCTATCTTTGACGGCTCTCTCAATCTTCCTCACTCCGTAAGTTCCAAATCTCTCTCCCATATTCCGACCAAAACCCAGGAGAATTGCTCAAGCCCTTTTGGTTTTTTTTCGATTCTCGATTTCTGTTTCGACTCTATGCCTACTTTTTAGGCTGTATTGTCCTTTCTCGAGCTGCTTCTTGTCTAATTCAATTTGCTTTTTATTCTTGTTCCGGAATCATTTCGTCGCTTGTAATCGTATGGTCACACTGTTTGTTGTTAGCTCTTTCTCTCTAAATTGGTTAATTCTGATGTTGGTATGTGTTTTCTGCTTCTGCAGTCTCGCTATGTCGTGTTTCATCACAGCAATTTTTGGTTTACAGTAGTAGATGCTGAGAGGAAAAAGTAGCAGTTTTGTTGGATTTTGGGGATAAAAAAAAAGTCAAGTCTTTTCGTGAGATAAAGATTGGATGGTGGGAAGAGAGGATGCCATGGGGAATGATGAGCCTCCTCCTGGTTCTAAGAGAATGTTTTGGCGGTCTGCGTCTTGGTCTGCTTCACGTACTGCATCACAAGTTCCTGAGAGTGAAGAGCTGCATCTGAACATTCCCTTTGCTAATAATAGTTCTGGGCCGAGTCGAAGATGCCCAGCTCCTCCTTTAACACCTCGGTCACATCATAACAGCAAGGCTAGAGCTTGTTTGCCCCCATTGCAGCCTCTTTCCATTTCCAGAAGGAGCCTAGATGAGTGGCCTAAGGCGGGTTCGGATGATGTAGGTGAGTGGCCTCATCCACCCACACCTAGCGGGAACAAAACCGGGGAGAGATTGAAGCTCGATTTATCATCAACGCAGCAGCGGGTCCCAGATAAGAGCTCTGGCCTAGCTAAGAGGGAGAAGATTGCTTACTTTGACAAAGAATGTTCAAAGGTCGCTGATCATATATATGTGGGCGGAGATGCTGTGGCGAAAGACAAGACCATCTTGAAAAAGAATGGAATCACACATATCCTGAACTGCGTTGGTTTTATCTGTCCGGAATATTTCAAGTCTGATTTTTGTTACCGGTCATTGTGGTTACAGGATAGTCCATCAGAGGATATAACTAGTATTCTTTACGATGTGTTTGACTACTTTGAAGATGTTAGGGAGCAAAGTGGAAGGATCTTTGTTCACTGTTGTCAAGGGGTTTCACGGTCTACCTCATTGGTAATAGCATATCGTATGTGGAGAGAAGGGCAGAGTTTTGATGATGCATTTCAGTACGTGAAGTCTGCTAGAGGTATTGCTGATCCTAACATGGGCTTTGCTTGCCAATTGTTACAGTGCCAGAAGAGGGTTCATGCGTTCCCGCTTAGCCCTACTTCCTTACTTAGAATGTACAAAATGTCTCCGCACTCCCCTTACGATCCTTTGCATCTTGTTCCAAAACTTTTGAATGATCCATGCCCGTCTTCTCTTGATTCTAGAGGTGCATTCATCATTCAATTGCCTTCTGCAATTTACATTTGGGTTGGTAGGCAATGCGAAACCATCATGGAAAGAGATGCAAAAGCTGCTGTTTGTCAAATTGCTCGATATGAGAAAGTTGAAGCACCTATTATGGTGGTCAGAGAAGGCGAGGAGCCTACTTATTACTGGGACGCTTTTGCAAGCATTTTGCCTATGATTGGGGACTCGGTTGTTAAAACTCAACCCGGTGACAGGAAGGTCGACGCATATAGTCTGGATTTTGAGATTTTCCAGAAAGCAATCGAGGGAGGTTTTGTGCCAACTCTAGCATCATCCAACAACGAACATGAGACTCATCTTCCTGCAAGGGAAAACAGCTGGAGTTCACTGAAATGCAAGTTTGCATCAAGGTTTGAGAAGGGTTTTCGTTCTATCTCCAAAACGCCACTTTCCAGGGTCTATTCTGATTCGATGATGATCGTGCATGCATTAGGCTCACCTTCATCAACAACTTCTTCATCATCGTCTGCTTCACCTCCTTTTCTTTCTCCTGATTCGGTATGCACGACAAATTCAAGGAATAGCCTAAAGAGTTTCTCACAAACTTCCGGGCTCTCGTCCTTGAGACCTGCTTCTATTCCACCATCTTTGACATTGCCAAACTTTTCCAGCCTATCTCTCCTCCCGTCCCAAACTTCTCCTCAAGAATCTCGTGGTGTCAATAATTTTCTACAGCCTTGCATTGAACCGTCACCAAATAGAAAGGTTTCACCTTCTCTTGCAGAGCGTAGAGGCAATCTGAAAAGGTCTCTGAAGCTGCCAGGTTTAGCTGATTCCAACAGAGGAACAACTGGTTTCACTTTACATCCGGATGATAGTAATGACATTGTCTTCAACTTGGAGGGTGTTAGAAACGGTGATCTAAACCCAGTAAGTGATGGCGAGGGGACAATACCTTTTGGCAGAATTGTAGATTCTGATTTGCCACAGAAGGAAATGATATCCTTAATCAGTTGCAGTAAATCTGATAAACATGAATCAGGAAGTGGCGGCTTGGTCCAGCCTTTTGCTTGTCAGTGGCCAAGTATGGAGATGATTACAGAACTGAGCAGAGCTCACTTAGATTCAGAATCTGCTATAGCAATTCTGTTGCCAAGTAATAATGTAGGAGAAACCGGTAGTAGGAATTTGTACGTTTGGATAGGAAAGTCATTCTCTTTTGATAACAACTGTTCTCTGTTAGATAGCAACAAAGCGATGGACACTGTGGAGAATCTTGATTGGGTACAGATTGGTGAAGCCATTTTGTCTCAGATGGACTTGCCAAAAGATACCCCTATAAAGGTAATGCCCAGAATTTGTGCTTTTACTAGTGTTAAAAAGTCTGCTTGGTGATTTTTGTCGTGTCTTATCCAACCAAAATAAAATTTGAAACTGGAAATTACAATCTCAGCACTTTCGTTACTTGGTGCTGTCAAAACGAGGTAGATTTTCTTAATTGGTCTATTATGTCCAGAGAGGTCGAATCCTTATGATTTCAGGAGGTGTATTTTGCAGAGGTAGTGGTTTATTGATCTCTAGTACTTGCGTGGTAACTGATAAGTTGCTTCTCCTTGTGTTCACAGATAGTTAGGGAAGCTGAGGATCAGACAGAGTTTCTTGCACTGCTGAGTGTGTTATAGCACCCGCCCGCAAGTTCTACACATTTACTCGTCTTTTTTATTTCTTTCGCTTTCACAGATTCCTTCAACTCAACACTTGTCCATTTTCAGTCAAGAGTATTCAGGTCAGGTGAGAAGTTCTCTAAACGCAATCCATATCTTTATTTTTCAATAAAACCGCATTTCAATCGTCATTTATGGCTATGTTTTTGTGTTATCGGATCATGGATTTGATTTGAGTAACGAAACATGCATAAGCTCAAATGACCGGTTTGCCAAATTCTCATAAACCATATTGTCCTTTTTGGTTTGCCTCTGATGCAGGGACCTCTCTCTCGAAAACAACTCTCTTGTACAGTCTTCGACCACATTGTATCCTCAAGGGCCAATATTAGCATATTATTATCAGATAAAGTTGTAAGGTTAGGGCTCTAAGAGAGATATTCTCACAATGTTTACATATACTCAGCACACTAGATTTTTGTTATCACCACTTGGTAAAACTGTGTTCAAGTAAAGTACTAAAAGTAGGTTTTGAATTCCGTTGAAGCCTAATCGAATAGCTTAGTTGTTTTAATCAGTATGCAATGGAAACAACACTTATAAAACATCATAGAAAGTTGTATTATTACTGTAACTTTGCATACACGTTCTCATAGTAGAATGCGAATAGTAAAACATTATAATATTTTTTGTAAACTAATCACCAAAAACCTAAAATATTGAGTTTGCAACCATCCTTATTGGGTTTTAGCCGTGGGTTTCCTCGCCGCTTGACATCTCTATATGAAAATTTGTGGAATTTTGAATATACATCACAAAAGACCACTCTACTAGCCCATAATAAGCCCATAATAAGCCCATAATAGGCCCAACCATTTATATTGAATTAGGAAAAAGAAAACTCGGCTGGAGTTCCTTCCAAGCCAAACTCTTTTTCCTCCGTCTCAGATTTCTTCTCCGTTCAGAAAAGCTCTAATTTTCCGATGTCGATTGAAAGAGATCAGGCGACTAGCAGTCTCGTCGTGCACCCAAGGAGAAGCAACGACGGAGAAGGCGACCGCCACGCCGCCGCCGGAGACTATGAGCCCGGAGAGGTCTCCCGTGACCGAACCTCGTTTGCTCGCTCGGATCGGCATAAGGGTGACAATGGTTTGTATCTCTTCCATCATTATTACAGTCCTATTCCTTCTTTCTGCTGAGTTTCTTCTCAAAAATTTACAGATGGCAAGTCTGATTTCGCCAAAGAGCTTTACGGAGAAAGTTTGCAGCTATCAAAACCTGGTGAGAATCTTACCTTCATAGGTTATATGCAATTCAAGTTACCTTAGCTTTTGTCTCTTGCTTGTACCTGGTGATAATGCTTTTGCTTTTCTGATTCTAATGGCTAATATGTTCTCATAGTTTACTTAGATAATACTTAATCTTGTGTTTGCTGGGTTGTTTAGGATTAGAGCAGCATTAACTTAAATGCATTGCTAATCTCTTCAGGAACAGAATCATCGTTTGGTTTAGGTAATGATGATCACAGTCTAGATGGATCCTTTTTCGGAAGTTCAGATGAAGAATCAAGTGAAGCTTACTCGATGAACAAGGAGTCGGAGTTAAGACGTGAGCAAACGATAAAGATTCAAAAACGGGATTTCGACTAGTAAACGGTCCAATTCAGACCGAAAGCGGCAACATATGGCCAAAATACTAAGAACGGACCGTTATTGAGTAAAACAGACAATATGGAGTGTTGAGACAAGAAATAGGAACTACAGCCTCCTAAACTATATTTTAATTTAATATAGTTTGATGCTAATTGTCTCATAAAACACACGTACTAATGAATATTTACGTGATGGATTTGAAATTCGATTTCAACATAGATTAAATTGTTTTGAGATTACCATTTATTTTGCATATTCAAATTCAAATCATATTAAATTTTATATTCAAATCTAATCATATGAAATTTCATATTCAAATTCAAATTCAAATGAAATTAAATTGCATATTTAAATATAATTATAATAAATTGTTATTTACAAATCAAATTGCCATAAAAACGAGATTTTCATGGCAATAGTGATTTTCGCTATTAGTAAATTTCATGGAAAGATATATTTTCGCTATTGATAATTAAAACTAAATACAAATTTACGTTATATAATTGAAGAGACATTTGATTTTTAATTCTCATTCATATCTTCTTAATAAGTGAGAAACCCTTAATTTGAACACTATATAACACTATAGTACATAATCATTTCATTCATCAATTACAAAACATCATTAACACATAAACCCCATCAAATTTAAACAAGGTATATTATATCATTGTGGCTCAAAATAGTTTACAAAAGAATTATATATTAGATTCCAAATTTTAAATTCTTCTATTTCATATTATCATTTTAAACTCGGATATTACAAAATTTTCATAAATATCTCATTCCGCGCAAGGCGCGGACGCGGGTTACTACCTAGTTTTGGTTATTTTGGGTATCTCAATCATTTTGGTATCTCAATCATTTTGGTATAAAAATAACTCATATCTTCGGATTTATAATTGTAATTTTGGGTTATCAAGTCTAAATATAATTAATATTAAAGGTATATAATTGTAATTTTGGGTTATCAAGTCTATCTTCGGTTCTCGGTTTGGTTCGGGTTTGGTTTCGGTTCTTCGGATATAATAATCTAAGATCCGTTCAGGTATATTATCGATTTTTATTCGGGTTAGGTTTCTCTTTTTCGGTTCAGATTCGGGTATTTTGCCTAGGCCTAGTGTACGCGATTACACTGGACGTATCGGATGAAATTTTAGATGAATAACGGAGTAGTAGAATGAGAATAGTAAAACATTATAATATTTTTTGTAAACTAATCACAAAAAACTAAAATATTGAGTTTTAGTACTAAATTAGTGACGGTTCGTTTTTGTAATCATTTTAGCAATTGCATAAATCACTATGAGTCTGTCTAAGTGTCCCTCCATCACCTTTTCTTCAAGGTAGACATCACCAAAATCAAACCGTAACCGTATTCTAGATCGTAACCGGACCGTTTTTAAACGTAACCAGACCGTAACTATATAAAACGATTAAAACCAGTAACCGTCAAAATATATTAGTTACGGTTAATAAAATTACTAACTGTAATCGTTAATTAACTGTAACCGTATCAAAACCGTTGGTTAACCGCAAGGTTAAAACTTTAAAATATTAACCATAACCGTTTTTAAAATAAAATGAAAATATTAATAATTTATTATGTATAAGTATAAATAATCTAATATAGATGTATAATCAAATAATTACTAATCCAAAAATATTTATAAATAATAAAATTATATAATGAATGTGCTAAATACTGTGATTTAAATAGTTCAATTTCTCCACTAAATCCACTCTATCCACGATCACTAAACACTACCCTTTTTTCTTATTAATCAAATCATTTTTAGTTTGCATAATATAATAGAATTCATGGTTATTTAGCTAATTCACCACATAAAATTTTGAATCATATAATCATAATTTCATACTATAAATTTTAGCTTTATATTAGATATTATTGTAGAAATTTTGGTCGATATATCATTGTCTAAAATTTTTTGAGAGAAATTAAATAAATTTATAGTTATATCACTAATGTTAACCGTATCAATCATTAAATAACCATAACCGTATATAATCGTAATCGTAATAACCGGAACCGTATTAAGCATAACCATTTTAACCGTATATTAAATGGTTAAAATTAAGATTAAGAAAAATTTGTAACCGTAACCGGTGGTTATAAAACCGTAACCGTAATAACTGTAACCGTGGTCATACCTACTTCAAGGTAACGTGTTATACACAATGGGTTTAGAATCAGTTGATAGAGTAAGCCCACTAATTTCGTTAAGGCCCAAAAGACATCGATCTAGGGTTTTAGTATTTTGATTCATTTTTGCTTCCCTACAATAAATAAAAACCTCTCCAGCCACTTCAACCTGATCTAGGGTTTCCGCTCAGGTTCGTCCTTCTCACCATCTCCCTCTTGCCTTGAGTTGCTTTCTTCGTTTTCTGGGTAGATTTGTTTTTTTGTTGATTGATTACCTCTCCCATGATCTTCTGAGCTAGTCTCACTGCAATTACTTTTAGAACTGATTTGCTTCTCTGGGTTTAGCAGGTTTTGTGGAAAGGATCTCTCTTTGAGTAATGGCTCCAGCTAAAGGTACGGCTTTTCCATTGATATCTCATCTGCTTTTGAATATGATTCGTCTATAGGTTTCTACATTGTCTTATAGTATATTCTCTTCTCTCTTGCATGTTATTAATTTTTTGATAATTTTGTTGGTAATAGTGCTCATACTATCTTTCCCCTAAATAGTTTTCTCAATTGTACGGTACAGTTAGAATCTTTCCTCACTCTGTGTCTGTGGTTTATCTTTGATCTGCCAATGAACAAAGTTTTCTTAGATGTAATGAATCCTTGTTTTTTGAGCCTATTGTTAACGAAACTGCATTTGAGCTGAATCTGAAATTGACCGTTTAATACCTATTGTTCACTGTAATATGGTCTGTAACTAGTAGAATCTTTGTGGAAATGGCTAATAATGGTTGTTATTAGATCGTTTATTGTTTGCATTTGAATGAGTTTTGCTTGCATGCTTTGTCCGTGTAAATCATAAAACATGATTCTTCAGCAGCAAAAAACATTTTAAAGATTATGTTTTTGAAGCTATCCTAATTGATTAAACTCTCCATTTCTCTTTTTTGCAGTTGATGTCACTAAGAAAGCTGACCCAAAGGCTAAGGCCTTGAAAGCTGCCAAAGCAGTGAAATCAGGCCAAGCGTTTAAGAAGAAGGATAAGAAGATCAGGACAAAGGTGACTTTCCACAGGCCAAAGACATTGACAAAGCCTAGGGACCCAAAGTACCCACGCATCAGTGCAACTCCGAGGAACAAGTTGGATCATTACGGGATCCTCAAGTATCCTCTCACTACCGAATCAGCGATGAAGAAGATTGAAGACAACAACACCTTAGTCTTCATTGTCGACATCCGTGCTGACAAGAAGAAGATCAAAGATGCCGTGAAGAAGATGTATGACATTCAGACCAAGAAAGTCAATACCCTCATTAGGTACTCACTTGAGAACAACAAAAACTTTACTTGACTTTTCTGTTCCTCGGTAATTAAAATTAGAGAGATGTGTTTATAGTCTAAACATGGATGATGAAATTAATATGTTTTTTTTGTTGCAGGCCTGATGGAACGAAGAAGGCGTATGTGAGATTGACTCCTGATTATGATGCTTTGGATGTGGCTAACAAAATCGGCATCATCTAATCTATCATCCTTGCTCTTCCCTTTTTCGTTTGGAGTTATAAACAAACTTCTGGTTTTTGTCTTCCATAGTCTCAGTTTTGCTAGAGAAATTAAAGATGATGACTTTCTTGTGTTTTTGTCGGTTTTCGAAGATTATATGTTTGGTATTTTCTGGATGCGTATTATTATTGTCTTATCTTGTACCAGTTTCTCTTGCGGCCTCTCTGATCCTGGTTTAGTCGGGTTAAATGATACCTCTTTTAGTACTCCCTCTGTTTTAAAAAGAATGTATTCTGACAATTTTCACATAAATTAAGAAAACTAATAAAAATTCTATTTTATTTTTTATTAATACACTAAAAATTTTTTTTCTCTAATTAATACATTAAAACACTAGGGTTAAAACTGGATTTTTAATAAAAAATTTGCATTGAAAATACAAAATGATATTTTTTATGTAACAAAAAAAAAAATGTTAGAATGACATTCTTTTTGAAACGGAGAGAGTATATAGTTATACTAAATCCTAATTTTGTATCTTTAAATGGAACGAGTGACTACTTAACCAAACTTAGGTATCAATAATCTTGAACAATATCCAATCAATTAATCATTCTTTCACCATCAGTGAAACTTCAAAGTTCAAACTTGTGATTACAAAAATCCTTTACTATTTTGGTTTGATTCCAAAAAAGAAAGATGAAAGAAATCTTCTTGCATCGGAATCGGATCTAATTTCAGAAAACCTAATTAGTTTGGTGGCTACACGAATCAGTTAAGAGATTTTGATTGCCACGTTAAATTGTCGTTTTGGGTAGAGAGAAGGCTTTATATCTAAACTGTGTTATGGCTTCTCCTTCTCCGCCAAACACACACCAGAGAAATAATATGAGCAATTATCAAACTGTAAGATATCTTCTCTCTCATTTCATTTCCCTTCATTTTTTGAATCAGACAAGCTTCACGTCCTTATAACTTGATGATGAGATATCTTATCTTTAATTTGATATGTGTTATCTTTTTCATGGGATTCGTCATTCATGTGTTTCTGTTTGTTAAATCCGAAATTACTTTGTGTTCTTTTTTTTGGGAGAGAAGCAGGTGTTGAAGCAACTTGAGCCATGGTGTGAGCTTAAAGACAAAGTGGTTCTTGTGACAGGAGCTTCTTCTGGTATAGGAAGAGAGATCTGTCTTGATCTGGGCAAAGCTGGCTGTAAGATTATCGCAGCAGCTCGTCGCATCGATCGTCTCAAATCTCTCTGCTCTGAAATCAACAGCTTCAATTCAACCGGAATCCAATTAGCCGCACCTCTTGAGCTAGACGTTTCATCAGACGCAGCCACCATTCAAAAAGCGGTTAAGGAAGCTTGGGAAGTCTTCGGAAAGATCGATGTGTTGATCAACAATGCTGGAATCAGAGGCAACGTCAAGTCGAGTTTGGAAGTGTCCGAAGAAGAGTGGGAAAAAGTCTTAAGGACCAACTTAACCGGACCTTGGTTAGTCTCCAAATACGCCTGCATTTTAATGCGGGACGCTAACCGCGGTGGCTCGGTGATAAACATCTCATCGATCGCCGGGCTCCAGCGCGGTATGTTGCCCGGTGGGGTCGTGTATGCTTGTTCCAAGGGCAGTATTGACACCATGACGAGGATGATGGCTATTGAGTTGGGTGTTTACAAGATCAGAGTCAACTCGATCGCACCGGGGCTTTTTAAGTCAGAGATCACGCAAGGTCTTATGCAGAAAGAGTGGCTCAAGAACGTTACCGAGCGTACTACCCCGTTAAAGGTGCAACAGACTGTGGATCCGGGGCTTACCTCGCTCGTTCGCTATCTCATTCATGACTCTTCTCAATACGTCTCCGGGAATACATACATTGTTGATTCCGGAGCTTCATTGCCTGGTGTGCCCATTTTTTCTTCGCTTTGAACCTCAAATCTTGTAATAAGTGAATACAATTACACATTTTCTTTACATACATTATCCATGTTTTCTGAGGGCGCACACAAATACGGTGAAAGACAACAAAAAAACAGCCTCCGAAAACAATAAACAAAATCGATATACCTTGGAGAACGAAGCAATGACCATGACCTACTCTGATACTTCGTCTCCAAAAAAAAAAGAAAAGAATAAGCAGCTTCAACACCGAGGAAATCTACACCTACAATCCCTATTTGCTACAGAACTAACCGTGGTTGTATAGTTTTTTCTTGAGCATTTCGCGTCTCTCCCGAGAATCATTGATCAGAGATGCCATAATCATTTCCATCATTGACGGGAGTCCCAAACTCTATATCAGCCGATGTTGGCGTAGACCTTTACCGAAATGTGGTTGCATCAAACGGACATACAATCCATTCTTTGCTGCTAAAGAATCATGTGTACCTTCCTCTACTATTCTCCCTCCATTGAGAACCACAATGTTATCAACATGTCTCATCATAGCCGCTCTATGGGCTATTAGAATTGTTGTTTTGTTCCCCATTATCAATGTGTCAAGAGCCTCCTGCACAACCCGACTTGATTCAGATTCGATAGACGAGCTTGCTTCATCTATTAGGATTATGGGAGCATTCTTCAGCACTACCCGTGCGATCGCTATTCTTTGTTTCTGTCCCGGGGTAAGTTCCACACCTCTCATCCCGATATGTGTGTCGTAACCGTGAGGTAAGCTGCTGATGAAATGGTGAGCATTTGCTATTCTTGCTGCTTCTTTCATCTCAGCTTCACTCGCATTATGCCTTGCATATATGATATTCTCTCTGATCGTCGTGGAAAAGATGATGGGTTCTTGCTGAACCAAACCCATGTGGCTTCTCAACCATCTCAAATTATATAACTTCAAGTCTCTCCCATCTAGTAGTACTTGACCAGCAACTGGGTCATAGTATCTCTCTATCAGTGAGATTATTGTGCTCTTTCCAGAACCCGAAACGCCAACTACAGCTACGGTCTGGCCCCCACTGACTTTGAGGCTAAAGTTGCTCAGCACTAACACCTCGGGTCGAGCTGGGTAGCAAAAGTCGATGTTTTTCAATTCAATGCTTCCGTAGACATTAGGCGGCTTAAGAGCAGAGTTATCATCTGGTTCAATCGTAGGGACTCGATCTATGATTTCAAAAACTGATATGAGAGACTTACGGCGCTTGAGAATATATGGTGCTAATCCAAATGGCTCGACGAGGGCAAATGTAGCAAAAGAGAAAACCATGTACTCCGTTATTGCTGTGGATAACTTCATATAGCCGCGGTTAACAGATAAGGCAGTGCACCATAGGAGGAGGGCATTACAGGCGAAAAGAAGAAACTGTGAGAAGCCAAACGCAAAACCAATAGCCATCCCATGGAAAAAGCTCTGTCTGAGAATCCGCTGGAGTTGCATCCTGTAGAGTTCCATCACCTTGTTACCAGCACAGAAAGCAACAACAGTGTAGATGTTTCTAACAGCATCCTCAAGGACTAAAGATGCCTTTCTATGCATCTCCTGGATGCCTTTTGAGAATCCAGCAAGCCACAGTTTCTGCAAATACGTTTTGAGGGTGATTAGAATGTAGTGTCGCCTAAATAAACAAACGTTTCTGAGATTCGTGCATGAGAATGAGATGGCAAAAAAAAAAAACGAAGCACATGTGAAATAGGGGTTCATGAAATATATAACACAAGAAAATAAATTTCAAGCAACCTTCTAGAAGAAAGGATGCAAACCTGAGCAATGGCAGAAAGAGTGAGTATTGGCAGAGTTGCCAATGCAACAAGGGCCAAACGCCAACCAAGCAGCAACCCAATAAGAAGAGCAACAATAACAGCAAAACTATCTTGAATAAATATCGAAAGCCTGTTGCTGAAGGCAGCTCGGACAAAAGTAGCATCGTTGGCTAAGCGCATAGATAACGTATCTGGACTGTTCTCTTCATCATCAAACCATCCAACTTCGTTACGCAGCATTGCTGTAACACCAGGGAAATTAATATAACTGAGGCAAGTAAAAGTAGCTTTAATGTGGTGAAGTAAATGATATGGACAAAATTTTCCAGTACCTGAGAACATCATCCTCCGAACTCTCTCCGTCATTTTCTCCCCCATTATACCAAAGTAGAAGTGCTGCAAGAAATTGGCAACAACTGTCACTATCCCCATGCAGGCAATGATCAAACACCATTTGTCAACCTCCTCGCGCAAGTGGCCTCCTTTGCTCTTATAATATGCCGCTACTACCAACGCAATGACATAAGCCAGAAGAGGATTGAAAGAACCAAATATGGCAGCACCAACACTCCCTAATACAGCATAGAGCCACTCTGGGAAACTAAGCTGTGCCAACCTCCAAAATGAAGGTGACTCCTTGTGTTGAGCATCCTTAGCCACCTTACCATTTGCTGTAATATCGTTAGAAGAACTAAGAGGACGGCTAAACGTCTGAGAATGGGAACGCTCGTTTTTAGGATCTGATGTCAAAAGGGGTGAAACAGGGGACTCTGGATCTGAGCCGTTTGATTTCTGCCGTGCACACTGAACGTCAATTTTAGGAAGTTCTGGTAACCTCATCTCGAAACTATCTTGTCTTTTCATAGTTGGCTCTTTATCAGCATCTTCCAGAGGCAAGCCATTTCCCCCCATTTTCTCAGGTGCAGCCGCAGGACTATGATCATTAGGTGATTCTTCAGTATTAAAACACAGTTCCTGGCGATGGAACATGCCATTACCTCTTTGAAGAGATGGAGACTTCTTCATTTTGGGTGATGATGGTTCTTGGACGCCACAGCCAGCTGAAGAGTCCCTCTCAACCTGAAACACTGCAGACTCCTTGTAGTTTCTAACTGGCATCCTGTATGAACATACAAGTTCCTTAAACAAGAATAATCACCAAAAAATCCACCCTCCTAGAGATCATAACAGCAGAAAACAAATGTCCAAACATATATTCTGCAACATGACTTTCACTACACGACTAACTGGTTATGTTCTAAGCTATCATACCTTCTCGGAAGCTTTGTTGCTTCTTCACACTTCAGAAGCTCAGCATACAGCCCACCAAGAGTTATCAATTCATCGTGTGTACCCATTTCAACGAGCTGACCCTCCTCCATCACGGCAATATAGTCAGTATTCCTTATCAAACTTAACCTCCGGGCTATTATTATGGTTGACCGCCCCAACATCAGAAGATCAAGAGCTTCCTGAACAATTCTTTCAGCTTCGAAATCTAGTCCTCCAGTTACTTCATCAAGCAGAAGAATTGTTGGATTCAAAAGCACAGCTCTAGCAATAGAAAGTTTTATTTTCTGCTCCTCTGTCATTGTTAAACCTGCTCTCCCGACCTAGAAGGCAAACAAGGCATTTCCCACTTCAAGGTTGATACCAACTGACAACATGATTTCATGAAAAAACTTTTCAAAAAATGTCTACCTGAGTTTCATATCCTTTTTCAAGTGAGCTGATAAATGTGTGTGCATGCGCAATTTTAGCTGCCTCCTCTATCTGATCAAGAGTAGCATCACGACCATATGCAATATTCTCTCTTATGCTCAAGCTTAGCAGAGCAGGCTCCTGTGTAACCAGGCCTATTTGGCTCCTAAGCCACTCCAGTTTTATATTTTTAATATTTTCTCCATCAAGAAGAACTTCTCCTGCACAAGCGAAAGCCACAGATGTAGTCAGCTCATAATTGTCTCCATGAACAGGTGAGTGGTGCATCTTAAATCACAAGTCATCGTACCTAATGTCGGATCATAAAACCGTTCCATTAGAGGAATGATGCTGCTTTTTCCAGAACCATTTCTACCAACAAGTGCAACTGCTTTTTTAGCAGGAACCGTGAGGTAAAATCCACTCAAGATTGGAATTTCAGGTCGTGACAAGTAGCTGAAATACACATTCCGAAACTCAATATTTCCTTGAACAGAAGCCAGCACAGTTCCCTCTTGATTAGCCACCGAGGATGAACGAGTTATCATCTCAAAAAGTCTATACGCAGCAATCCTTCCTTGATCAAATGAATAGAAGTTTGTAGCAGCTTGATTTAAACCCCTGCCCAACAGAATATGCATAGTCAAGACAAATTATAAATACATATATATATATATATATATATATATATTTACTGAGATAAAGACAACATCAGTAGAATATGAAGCTTACAGGCCACTTAAAATAACAGCAAATAGAGCTGCTATGATTTCTCCACCTTTGGCTCTTCCATTGGTAACAAAGAATCGTCCAATCCAAAGTTGCAGCGCACACGAGCAAATAGCAAGCCCATAAGTAAACCCAAGTCCAAGGCCTTGCACAAGACTAATCAATATACCGTATCTCAGGGTTGCTTGAAGGGAGGTTGCATATGAATATTTTGCAAGAGTTTCATTTGTAAAGGCATATAAAGTCCTAATGTAAGAGATCGCCTGCACATTTACAAGAAATCCTTCTAAGAGTTAGAATATTCGCACCAGAGTCTAACCGAGGCAGTAAACTAATTTCGGAAGGGAGCACTAGAAAATGGGGCCTGTAGGGTACACATGACAAAACCACTATTGAGTTTGATTACTCATTCCCAGTGATGCAATTATCTAATTCATACATGTTCACAATCAAACATGCATCCTAGCATAACAAAAACAAGGTTATCCCTTGGTCAATATTTTGAGACGAAACTGGGTGAAATTCAACTGATTCTTGATTGCAGTAAACCTCATTGAATCTAGTGAAGTAATCTAGATTCGTGCCTAAGTACAATCTTAACCCTCTTGGATCCTGTCTACTATTTTCTGAACTTAACACAAGAAGACTGATTCAATAATAACAAAAATCAAGAAAAAGATGTTAAGCATAACTCTACGTTAAATATGCAGGAAAAGAAAGTTTCACGCCAACAAGTCACATATGTCTAAAAGAAAAATGATTCATTTCAAATGTTTTAAAAGTTTAGTTTTTAGCATCCAGTTTTCATAGTTCAAGAGTTCAGCGATCAAATTGCCACCAACAAAATTCAAGTTTTGAATTGCGGTGAAGAGAAAATCTTGATGCTGATACCATAATTTTCCAATGAACCTAGCAATCGTAATACCTGTTCAGCAATGCCGGCTGCTTCAGCATATGCATCTTGTATGTTCTCAGCAAGTCTGTGGAGAAATATATTTGATATGCCTCCTGCAGCAACGATGAAAGGGCCAGTGGCTAGAGTAATCAGTGCAATTTCCCAGCAGTTGACAAATCCGATAACAAGTCCACTGACAAACGTAGCCATGTTATGAATATAGTTTCCAACCTGCAAAGTCCAGGATCAAGAAAGAAGATTAGAGAAATAGCAAAGACATATTAGTCACAGTGAAAATAAAGATATGGAGGAGAAAACAAGGAATCAGAGTGAACATGATTGGAGCTGGACATACTTTTTCGCTTAAAGCTGACTGAATGAGTAAGACATCGCTCAGCACTTGGCTCACAATATCCCCATTATTACCATATGTATCAAAGAAACTCATATCCTGATTCAATAGTACTTGGACATACTTGGACCTGATCACAGCAGTCTGCCTCTCTCCAGTCAGTATCCAGCAAGACACCTCTATTGTAAGGAAGATTTAGTAAAAGTGGCTGTACACAATTAGAATTGACATGTACTTTTAGCAAAAAAAAATCGACTTACCAATCCAACCAGAAATGAAAACACCCCCGGCAATGTACACGATAGTCAGCGAAAGCTGCACAATCAGCATAAGTAAACACTTAAGCAAAAGATGGCTTGTTCGTATCGTATCGATCCGATCCATTCAATCAAGAAATGAAGTTTTGAACTGTTGAAAACGCGCTAACTCAACAATAGCTGAGTAGTCGACCTTCTAAATCCAGCAAATTACAAACACAAAACCTAATTCACAGCTCATTTAGGAGAAGCAGCAAATAAGCTTTAAACTAACCTCGACGAGTCGGTCAAACTGATCCTCAGATCTCTGCTGAGCCGAGTCATTGGGGAAAGCAAGGACCTCAACGATCTTGGCGAAGTAGTGTAAGTAGACAATAAGCGCAGTACCGTGTGCAGCAGCAGCTACGGAGCCGACGATCATAAGCAGCCAATCGAAGCGGTCGGCGCAAGTGAAGAGCTGAGAGAAAGGAACAGCTGCGGGAGGTGGCTCGACCTCATCGGGCTCCTCCATCTCCTCATCAGCCTCCCCCAGCGCCGCCGTGGCCGTGCCGCCGGTCTCGTTCGGGTCGGGATACGGAGACGGTGACTCGGGAGGCTCGGAGACCTCAGAGACTGGGGTTAACGGATGCATATGAGGCGGAGACCATCCGAACAAACCTCTAGAGATCATCATCTCACAAGGAGTATCCTCCTGTGTATAAAAACCCTAGTGATTTTGCTTTTGCTAAATTCAGCGGATCTGCTAAAACAGTTGGTAGAGAGGAAGAAGAATCGTAGCAGAAACTAGTTTCCGCCTTTTTATTTTTCCAATAATTTTGTTGATATTTTGATCTTGTGTTGCCGTTGCTCATGTGTGTGTGTGTTTTTTTTTTTTTTAAAGGCAAACAACAAACATAGTTAGAAATTGATCAAGTCCACGAGATTGGTTTAAGTGTAATTTTGATGCTGCTTACGATCCGAATACAAAAGTGGTCATTGCTGGTTAGATATTTTGGTATCTTTAGAAGCCCAATCTCAAGAAGCTTTCTATAACCGAGTCTCATTGTTCAGTTCCATCTCTCTCAGCGTCAACAGCAGGGGAGTTCACAATGCCAAGAAACGTAATGAGCAAAGCCGGACCAACAAAAGACCATCCCCAACCGAATTTCAAAAGTGGTCGCGATTAATGACCCATTGATATTCCCTATTGATGTATGAGCACTCCAAACACCCATAATTACCTTTCTCCTCTTCTTATCAAAACAATTCCCCAAAACCGCCACCACGCAAGGCCATCCAATAGGCTGAAACCACCTTGCCAGTCTCTGGATCGCTAGAAAATAGGCCCAAAAATCGACCCCAAACATAGCAATGAACACTCATGTCCCGATCATACCAATTGTCAGAAACGTCTTTGTAAATGCAGGTGAAACAACAATAAAGTGCAGAAAGTAAAGACACACATAGAATTTATTAACGAGTTTCGTTTTCTATATCCCCGAGACCACGTTCAGAATGAATCCACTAGAATCAGAATGCAAATGCACTTTGCTTATGGTTTCTAGCACACACCCATGTCTACCACTCTATTCTAGATGATTCATTCTGGACGTGGTCCCGGGGATGTAGGAAACGAACCTCGTTAACAAATTCTATGTGTCTTTACTTTCTGCACTTTATTGTTGTCTCACCTGCATTTACAATTGGTATCAGAGCGGGTTCTCGATAGAGATTTAGTCTTGTTTCGGGTAGATCAAAGGTGAGGATCAGAAGTAGTTCAAGAAGTATGACAGATGTCGAAATCAGGTTTGATGGAGTCCTATCAAGAAGATTGTTGATGTTGGAAGGTTCGTATGCAAGCTTTCATTAGTGGTCTTGATGAAGATTGTTGGAAATATTTCCTTCCTTTTAAGATATCTCCAAAAAATTTTGGAAATATTCTTTTTTCCTATATCTTCTCCTAAGAACATGTAAACACTCCAAAGTTGCAATATCCTCTTCAATATCTTCATACAGCTTACCAACCAACTCTTGGTTCGAATCTTATCACCCATATTCGTTCATATCTCAGTAAACGCACATCTTCACGTCTTGTACCACTTTTTGTACTACTTCGTGACTGACACAGCAACACATGCATCTTCAGTCTTGAGGTCCAAACGATCACCTAAGTGACCAGGGGCGGATGTAGGTATAGAACAACATGGGGGCATATGCCACCACTACTTTTTTCATTTTAAATGTATTTAATGAAGCTAAATTTTTTTTGTCCGGGATTTTCTTTTTTAACTCTTGTTAAATATATGATTTGTTCAGTTTTCTTGTGTAAGAAAATCTCAATATTCATGACTTGTTTATATATGGAAATAAGTAGTTAGTGATTCCAATTTTTTCGGAATTTTGATGGTTCATTCATGCATGCGCGAGATAATTTTTTTGTAATATATAAAATGTGAAATGAAAAATAAGAACTAATTAAAAATTTATTGATTAAAATATATTTAATTTGTAATTTTTAAGTTTATAATACATTTAATAAATATTTGGCAACATGTTTAATACGGTTTGACAACCGTTCCATTTTTTTTTTTTAAAAGAGGTGTTTGGNTTAATTTTTTTTGCTCTTATTCTTTTTTTCATAGTTATGTATAATTGCAATTATTATGTTAAGTATACCTTAAATTTATTTATTTGTCTCTTTATTAGATGTAAAACTTGCCAACTTATACTTTGCTTTATGAATTTAGTTACATATTTAACTTATTTGTTTAATTGTTAGGACTTGTTTGATATTTTAGTTTTTTTATAATATTTGCGATACAACTTAACCTAATTAAATATTTATAAAAGTTGAAATATATTATGATAACCAAATTTATTAAATCTGTTATTATTTCAAAGAACTATATTCATATAACTTTATCATTTTCTGGTTTAATTTAGAATATGAATAATGCCTTTTCAAATTCTTTTCATAATGTTAGAACCAAATTTATAATTAATATATGTATTTAGTATGTGTATTAAATTTTTAGGATGATGAGGTGGCAGCATGAGAAGAGAGCAAATGTTTCTTTATATATATAGATATTGGTTTACCCAAATATTGTAACTTATTAATAATTTAACAAGTTAGATAGATGAATGTTGTTTTAGCATTGTTGGAAGTCTAAAATTCCATGGTTAACAACAAAACATCTGCCACTGTAAATGACCCGCCACAAACATTCCAACCGCGTAAACAGAGACGAAAGCCAGATCGATCTGTCCAAGCAAAGCTGTTCCGTCCGGACCATCGAAAGGAGCCCATCTGCCGCCTTGAAATGTCCGGTTGATGGTTTGGAGAGCGTTCTTTTGACGATGCTGTTGGGCTTTCGGATGGAGAGGAGGTGGGTTCAACGGTTCGGTGGGTTCGGATGGGAAGGACGTGGTTCCTATATTGGTTGTACATGACTTCTCGGGTAAAAAGAAGATAAAGAAAAAAACTTTCTCCGGCTTCGGGTTGAAAAAGGGTCCAGCAGACAATGTTTCGGTGGAACTAGCAGATATATAATTGGAGACAATGTTGTGAAAATGAAGATAGGTTAAGAAGAATAGGCAAGTCAGAGTATTGAATCTCTCTTACTGGAGAAGAATAATGAACAAGAAAACCAAAAAAAGAAAGAAAAAAACAAGAAATCGGCTTTTTTCAAAACAAGAGAGAACTAAAGTAACCAAACCAAACTTGATATTTTTCAAACAGTGATCTTGAAGGAATCTACCACTGTGTGAAGCCTGTCTTTCATCTTTTCCCACCTCCTCTCATTAGCTCCGGTCGTCAATGTGTAGAATTTTCCTGAACAGCAAAAACACCATTTACGGATTGAATCTTTAGAAACTCAGCGATCGAGCTCTTGAAAAACATAGACTCATCGGTGTATATTAGATTATAGTAGTATGTTTTTGAACTCGACAAGGCAGGATCGAGAAAATCAGATATGATTGTGAGTTGATGGAGTATGATACCATTGAAAACTGTGATTGTACCCAGGGCATGGCGGGTGTAGTTTCTAGCCTGAGCAGTGAACTCAAACTGATAATAAGTCTTCCCATCGACTTGGTGCTGCAGCAATTGAAACAAACCAAACAATCAAAACCACTCCCTCTTATTATCACACTCAATGTTATAGTCAAACACGTAAATACAAAAAGCAAGTGAGCAGACCTCTGATGCATCAATAAGCGTTGTTTTCTGATTTGGAGGGGCCAAAACTTTCTTTATCAGCGTCTCAGCGATCTGTGACCATCGCACCAGGGGTTCAAATCGAGAAAAGGAACATTACATGACAATCGAATAAACATACCTGCTTCGGAGGGCCGAATTCTTGGATAGTCTGTTTGCTAGTCGGGATCAAATTTACACTGACGCTTTCTAACGGCTCAATCACATCTTTGTACACCTTGTCTTGACCCTCAATCACAACTTCCTGACCAAGCATACACAACAAGGAGACATTGACATTGTTCTAGTCTTTGCAAAAGAAAGACAGAGATGAATGATATACCTGCCACCCAAACGGATAGAGAAACGAATATGCATCCTTGTTGTCGGAGACAGCGAGGAATCCCTTTTTGCTTTCTGCAGCAACTGAGCCAATATCAATCCTCTTAGGACATCAGCAATAACAAAATTTCGCAAAAAATGATCTAAGATAAAGGATAGAAACAAGACTTACATGATGCTGGAGCTCTACTAAGCAATGAGATCCAAGGAGCAACGACACCGAATGTTACCACCAAACGCCTCTGACATTTATCTGGCACAAAAAATGTAAAAACGGTTTCTTTCTAATTGCTGCCTGAAATTTGGCGACACCATTGAACAAAACCGCAAATTGGAATAGTAAAAAAGAAAAAAAAAACACAGACCCTGAAGATCAGAAGAGGAAGACGAAGATTGCTCAGCCCGAACGAGAAATGAAACTCCTTTCCTACAGAAAGGAACACCAACAAATCCGCTGCTCTGTAATCACAGACCCTAAGGGTCTTTTGTTAGATATAGAAACAACAGACAATTCCACTTGATTGGCGATTTGAAGAGAGTAGAAGAGAACCTTAGGGATGGAGATTGGAGAAGAAGGTGAAAGCTTCAGAGAAGCCATCGGCGATGTGCGGAGAAAGATAAGTCTTGTGCTTTTGTTTTCTTTGTATATGTGGTGGTACGAGACTACGAGTCGAGAGTGAGAGATCTTCTCCCTTATGGATTCGGTTCTTCCTCAGTTTTATCCACTTTGAAATTTCCTGACCTTTTAAAAATGTTAGGGAACGCAAGGAAAAAAACCAAAAATAAAAGTGAAATTTGCAAATAAAACCCCTCAAAATAATTAGTCTTTGCAAGATAGTCCCTGAACTATGAAGAAAATCGAACATTAGTCATAAGGTATCCGTCTCATTTTTTTTTGGTGCCCTCATACTTAATTTAATACTAGAACTTAACCCGTCCTAAAATAAATGTGAGATAAAAAAATTTTAATAAATTGTTTTGAAATTTATTAAAAATTACTTTTATTTGAATTTTATAATATATCAAACTAATGATTATAAATAGAATTGTTAAACATAATAATTTTTCTATTTAAATTGTTTTGCAGTGGACTCACTGGCCGGAGTCATAATTTTTTTTATTTTTAACTGGGTCAATTTACTATGATAAAACCATAAAAATAAAATGTCATTGGGATCAATATTTTATTTTGACTGGAGTCAATTTATTTTTCTTAACCAAAATAGAACTAAATTAAAAAAAATTCTAATCAAAAAATTAAAAATTCACCTGGGTCAAGTGACCCCCCTCCTTGCTCTCTACCTCCGCCGCTGAGTGTACTAAAATATTATTCGAGATAACCCGTAAAACATAATTCTATTATGCACCGTTTAATGACTCTAGTTTTGTGGTTAATTCACGAACTCTTAAAAAATCAATTTTTTGTGTCTAACTTTTATAAAATTAGTAAAATATTTTTCAATTTTTATTTTGATATAAATTCAAATAAAATATAATAAATTATAGTGAAAATATATATCAAGATTTCGAATAGATTTTTTTCTTTGAATATATATTGATTGGTTATTATTTAAAATATATAGTAGATAACATCTTTAAGGCAAAATAAATATTTTCTATATTCTTATCACTAATTGTAAAATATAATTTTATCCTTTTATATTTTAATTATTTTTTGTTATTTGTAATGTCATTTCATGTAATAACTTACAAAACAAAATTCATTTTCAAAAATATTTTAATAAATAATATTATAAAGATTAGTCATAGGGTTTATTAATTAACTCAAGTCTCTTTCTGATAGCTCTTGCTTTTCACAGCCAATTTTATGGATTAGGAAAAACCAATGTTCAAAAAATCGCTAGGCGTTAGTCGGGCGGTCGGGTTTCGCCTAGCGCCTAGCCCAAAAATCAGCGATTAATCAGTGATTATTTTTTAATATTATTTTATTTAATTTATATTAAAAATTATTATATGATGTTGAATATAAAATATTATGTGGAAAATAGGTATTAATAAATTATAATTTCAATAAATTAAATAATAAAACATAAGATATTAAGTAAAATTTATTATAAATTCATGGAAGAATATAGTGTACTAGGTGTTTAGCCCGCGCAAGGCG
>PKML01010034.1:192162-219141 GCA_002933935.1 Eutrema yunnanense | reverse complement strand
TCTGCATTCATTGATTTCCTGAGAAAAACCCTAGGCCTATATTTTCCTCCATTGATTTACAACCCTTTTAATTTCTACATTGTTTTCGTTTACATCTTCTGATTTAGCGTATTTTGGATCTATATAATCTATTGTGTGTCTCTTTGAGTCTTTGTGGTTCGACCCCTACACTTACTACAACAACTGCTTTAGTATCTTAGGGTATTAAATTGAGCATATTAGGGCTTCATTGTAGGAAATAAAGTATCAGTTTAGAATATATATATATATATATATTTTTTTTTTTTTTTTGTCCATTTATGAAGATAATTTTGAAATTTTCTCTCTATCAGTTACTTGGCAGGAAACAAGTTCACAGGGGGTGTTCCAGACGACTTTATCGAAAGAAACAAAAACATGTATGGACACACGTCTTGCTAACTTTCCAATTTTGCCAATTATATAGACTAAAAATTGTTTTATCTGTTAATTTTTGATGTGGTAGAGATATATCCTACAATAATTTCACCATACAAAGGTCAACTATTCCTAGTGGTGATTGTGACAAAAGAAATAATGCGTAAGTTTTCACAAACAACTCTTATAATCATATAACACTTTGCTCACACGTTCACAAAATTATAATCTTGCATGTGCTTTATTTTCTAGGAATTTGGTGGAGAGTTTCTTCGGGTGGAACGAATCGTAAGAAACCATATTTCCAATAAATTCTAAATGGTTTTTTAAAAACATGATTGTTGTTTATGGCTTTTTGGTGGTTTCTTAAATGATTGTCCTACTAACTGACTATAGATTTTTTTTGTTTTTTGTTTTTTGTTCTTCTCTGAATTTGCATATTTTTGTTTTTTGTTCTTCTCTGAAATATATTGTACATTGTAACCGATACGGTCTGTTACAAAGTTTTTGAGAAGAAATTGCACATAGTGTAATACTTGTTATTTCCAAGCAACTTGAATTTGTTATTTTCACTTTTTCAGGTACAAGATTTCCCCTTGTTATTTCCAACACTTCCCTTGCCTCCAGCCTGAAAGAAACTGTAAGCTACAATATTATTGCATTTGTTGTTTTCATGTATCTTTTTTTTTCTGGGAGAATCTAATGTAGATGTGTACAAAACGTGAAAAAGTCCCACATCTTGATTAAATTTATGAATTTTATCCCACTTCAATTCTATTTTTGCAGATAAATATAAGATGTACATAAACTGTGGGGGAGGTGAGGTAAAAATTGATAAAGAGAAGACATATGAAGCTAATGTAGAGAGCCAAAGAGCTTCTACGTTCGTCTATGGTCCTGACAAGTACTGGGCATTTGGCAACAGTGGACACTATATAGATGATCTCACGGAAGTGGATGATTACACCGTGTCCAACACCTCTACACTATCAATCAATGCTTCGTCTCCCAGTTTTATGCTTTACAAGACTGCTCGAATCTCTCCTCTCATGCTGAACTACTATGGACTCTGTCTTGGCAATGGTCAGTACACTGTGAGTCTCCATTTCGCTGAGATCATATTTACCAACGACAACACATTCTACAGTCTTGGCAAACGAGTGTTCGATATTTATGTTCAGGTATACGTCTCTATGGAATCATCAATTCTCTTCCGAAAAATGTAAATGATCATAACAGTTGAGCTAGCTCTCTCTTACAGTATATTTATCTGGCTCACAGGAGAAGTTGATGGTTAAAAACTTCAATATCAAAGAAGCTGCTGGTGGATCGGGTAAGCCAATCATAAAGACATATGTGGTAAACGTAACAAATCACAATCTGAAGATCAGCTTGAGGTGGGCTGGCAAAGGCACAACTTCACTTCCAATACAAGGAGTTTATGGCCCTATGATCTCAGCTATATCAGTGGAACCCAGTGAGTGTTTTTACTTCTTATTGTAAAATGATTTCACTCTTCAAAATGAATCTTTGAATCTTATGGGCGAGCGGAAAGATGATGTCATTTGCTTGTGGCAGATTTTAAAACTCCGGTGCATCATGACAAGAAGAATATCCTACTAATAGTAGGCATAATAGTTGGAGCAGTAATCATCATCGTCGTTTTGGAAAAGAAGGTGTGACAAGAAAGCCATGAACAGAGGTATAGTAGATAGAGTTTTGGTCTCTTATTTAGTATGATCACTTCATAGTTTAGCTCGTTACGTCTTTGTGTGTAGGATACTTCTTTGTGTATACTAATGCTTTAATTTAAACTGCCTTAATTTTGATCAAACAGAGCTCATGGGTTTAGATCTTCAGACTGGAGTTTTCACTCTTAGGCATATAAAAGCTGCCACTAATAACTTTGATGCAGCAAACAAGATTGGTGAAGGTGGATTTGGCTCTGTTTACAAGGTTATATTATCCCTCAACTTTCTCTGTTTCTCTACTATATGAAAACTTAAGGATGCATAAATTTCGAGAGATATTGAAGTTGCTCTTTTTCTCTCTCTCGGTGCAGGGTGTGTTATCAGAGGGGAGAATGGTTGCAGTTAAAATATTGTCTTCAAAGTCCAATCAAGGAAGCCGAGAGTTTGTGAATGAATTAGGGATCATCTCATCTCTACAACATCCAAATCTTGTGAAACTTTATGGATGCTGCGTTGAAAAGAAGCAATTGATATTGGTCTACGAGTACTTGGAGAACAACTGTCTATCTCGCGCACTATTTGGTACGTTTCTTGAACTTTTTGATCGCCAAAGACTAGGAACCATGTATTCTGAGTGGGGTTGGTGATTTTATTTCACAGCAAAGGACGAGAGGTGGAGGATAAAGTTAGAGTGGCCAACAAGGAAGAAGATTTGCTTGGGCATAGCTAGAGGACTAACATTTCTCCATGAAGAGTCTGTGATAAAGATTGTGCACAGGGATATAAAGGCGAGCAACGTGTTGCTTGATGAGGATCTCAACGCCAAAATCTCCGACTTTGGTTTGGCAAAGCTGAATGATGATGAAAACACACACATCAGCACCCGTATTGCCGGAACAGTGTAAGGCCCTTTTTTTTTCTTAACTAACTAATGAGTTCCATGTAGTAGAGTTCGGAAGGGAAATCATTTTTCTCTTGATACTCTTACATATGTATTTCAGAGGATATATGGCTCCCGAATACGCGATGCGTGGCTACTTGACTGAAAAGGCTGATGTTTATAGCTTTGGCGTCGTTGCCCTTGAAGTCGTCAGCGGAAAGAGTAACTCAAACGTCAAACCAAGCCATAACTTGGAGTGCCTTCTTGATCGGGTAAACAATTCCATCTCTTTATATCCCCCTTAAGAAACCGTGATTCGGTGAAACAGTAAACCAAATAACTTTGGGTTTTGCACATGTAGGCCTACGTTTTGCAAGACAGTGGATGCTTACTAGACCTGGTCGATCCAGTGCTAGGTTCAGATTACTCGAAAGAGGAAGCCATGCTGATCTTGAATGTGGCGCTGATGTGCACTAACACGTCCCCGGCGTTAAGGCCAGAAAGTCAACCAAAATAAATACGAACTAGGTTTTAACCCACACAACTTTTTCTAATAAATTATTTTGGAAATTAATTTTAAAATTTTGGTTAAGTTAAAATTAGAATCTTAACCCGTCTCGTGATGGATTAATCCGCTTACTTAACTCGTATTGTAGTGGGCTGAAATATTATTCGGGATAACCCACAAAAAGCTATAATTAATCTTAAATCATCAACTCTAATATGCATCGTTTAATGATTCTGGATTTTATAGTCAGTACACAAATTTTTAAAAAAACAAACAATTTTCTCGTGTCTAACTTTTTATAAAAGTAATAATAGTTATTTTTCAATTTTTTTTATATATACTCAAATAAAATATAACAAATTATACTGAAAATATATAATGCAAGATCTCGAATATATTTTTTCGTCAAATATATATAAATTGATTATTATTTAAAAATATATAATATTTTTTAATTTCATAATAATTAAGAAACTAAATATTAAACACCCTTTTGAATGAGAAATAAATATTTTCCATATTTTATTCAATAATTTTGAAATACAGTTATATTCTTTCCTATTTCAATTATTTTTTACTATTTATAATGGCATAATATATAATAACTTACTAAATAAAATTAATTATCCTAAATGACTCCTTAAATAATAATACAGAGATGCTGAAACAAAACTTTCAAAAGTTAAGCTTCTTATTTTTTGTTGCTTTTGCTTTTTAGATGTAAAAATTCATTCTCGGATTCTGTTAAGCATACAAATTGTATGGTAGTATTACAATAATCATTCATACGTTAGATGAAAACATTTTTAGACTCTTTTTAAAGCCCACAAAACTATAAAAACAAGCAGTGTGTCCCTAACAGCCCACGATAAACTTGAAGCCCAACGGAGCCCACACCTAGGTCGTATCAAAATCATCCATTAGGGTTTTTGGCGGTCTGGAGAGACGCTGGAGGTTTCGTTTTCACTTTGATGAATCAGTGAAAATGGTGCTGTCGAACAAGAAGCTGAAGCAGAAGATTCGAGAAGGTTTGGTTGAATCTCTATCGATCGCGGTAGCCGAAACCAATCCAGACTCCGTCTCGAACTTGCAATCTCAGTCTCTGAAAGAGCTCCTTGATTCAGCCAGCCACAAACCCAGATTGTCAAAGAGAGAGAAACGACGAAACAGCGACACTTGCGCAAGAGAAGACGAACCCAATGAAGGAATCCGAGACAAGGAAGTGGAAGGTGGCGTTGAGAAAACTGATAAGAAGGATAGAAAGAAGAGGAAGAGAGACGATACTGTGGAAGGCGAATTAGGTGAAGCAGGACAAGGAGATGAAGGCACTAAGGAAGGGGAGGAATCCCAGGAGAAGAAGAAGCAGCAGAAGAAGAAGAAGAAGAAGAATAAGAAGAAAAGAAAGGCAAACAAAACGCCAATGAAGGCTGAGGAAGACAATTTAGAAGAGAAGGTTAAGGCAGAAGAGATTCAAGTTGATACAGAGAGGTAAGTTTGTTCGATCGACTTCATTTAAGCTCTGATGTTGTGATTATGTCTCATCTTCATGTTTGTTTCAGTAAAGAAGAAGATGGGGTTGTTCCTAAGAAGATATATGTTGGGGGCATTCCTTATCAGAGCACAGAAGATGAGATTCGTAGCTACTTCAGAAGCTGTGGGGTCATCACAAAAGTTGACTGCAAGATGCGTCCTGAAGATGGGCCATTCAGTGGGATTGCTTTCATCACCTTTGAAGTAAGTTTTCGATGGAACGTTGCTGTTTCTCTTGCGTTATGTTGCTTTAGAGTCATGTTAAGTTGTGTAGGACATTGATATGCTTTGGCATTTATATTCAAGAACACGAGTCTCTCTGTTTGTTGTTTAGGGTCATTTCTGTCTCAGAGAAATCATCAAGGCTTCTTCGAAATACTGTCATATTAGTTACCAGATGAACATGCTGGAGATAAGGCATTGGTTAAATGGACTGTGTATTAGACTATATCTGTGTTGATATCCATTTTTTGTATCTTTTTTTAACAGACTGAAGATGGCGCTAATCGTGCTTTGGCTTTTGATAGAGCTGCAATGTAAGTAATTTATAGTCGTTACTGAAAAATTGAGGACTTCCTTGTTCACAGTTGATATGGTTGAGTAACCGTTTAAACTTTACTTCCAGGGGTGATCGATTTTTGACAATCCAGCAATACGTGAAAACCACACCTTCCATTCCCAGAAGGAGAACATCTTCTGGCTTCGCTCCAGAAATGGTGGATGGTTATAACAGGGTATACATTGGGAATTTAGCCTGGGACACAACAGAGCGGGACATACGAAAACTCTTCTCTGACTGTGTAATAAACTCAGTGCGGTTGGGCAAAAAAAAAGAAACAGGGGATTTTGGAGGGTATGCCCATGTGGATTTCAAGGATAGTGTGTCTGTGGCCATGGCCCTTAAGCTGGATCAGCAGGTTATCTGCGGAAGACCTGTCAAGATATGCTGTGCTCTTAAAGAGAGAGCAGGAGGGGATAATAGTACTAATCCTACACCTGGTGAAACGAACAATGTTGATTCGTACAACATGGAAGAGTCTTATGCTGCTGATGATCCAATACCGGCTTTAGCTGTGCCTAATGAAGTTAATAACGGAAACTACTTTGCAACCACGGTGAGCAGTGGTAAGGTCAAAAGGAGGTCCTGTTATGAGTGTGGAGAAAAGGGTCATCTTTCTACAGCTTGTCCCAAGAAGCTTCAAAGTGCTCATGATCAGGCAAACGCAAAGCTGGATCAAGAGACTGTTAACGCAAGGCCGGCTATGCAAAGCTATGAGCTTCAAGAGAAGTATGGTGGTTCTTACATGAATGAGACATATACTGCTACAAATGAAGCTCATAGTGGAAGCTTAGCATCTGCGGTTAGCACTGGTAAGATCAAAAGGAGGTCCTGTTATGAGTGTGGAGAAAAGGGTCATCTTTCAACAGCTTGTCCCAAGAAGCTTCAAAACACTGATCACACAAACTCAAAGATGGATGTTGAGGCAGGACCGATTGAGGTAACAAGCTATAGTCTTGAAAAGAAATCAGGAGATGCTGACAACAATGGCAGTTCTTACATGGACGAGACATATGCTGCTGACCCGATAGTTGTTGCTGCCACAAATGGTGCCAACGACGGAAGCTTAGCGTCCGCGGTTAGCATTGGTAAGATCAAAGGGAGAATATGTTACGAGTGTGGAGAAAAGGGTCATCTTTCTTCGGCTTGTCCTAAGAAGCAGCAAAAATAGAGGTGAACCCACAAAAGCCCTACGACAAAGACGGCTTAAACGAAATGTTTAAATTTTTTAACATTTTAAAGGGTGCTAGATGTAAGGACTTGGACCACTGGGTAGTAGGACAGTGGAGTTTGGTCCTCTCTGTTAGATGATTTGTTCTGTATTGTTTTATGATCTTATAGAATGCTCCAATCAACAAGTTACTTTTTCCATAATTTTATGGTGGCTTTGTTACACCATGTTTCTTTTTTTTTACAAATTAATTTATAATATAATTTGCGACATATTTTTATCATCAGCACTTTGAAGCTTCTTGGGATTTTTTATCATCAGCACTTTGAATACACAGTTTGAAAATAGTACGTTTACGGTCTGAAATATGGTTACTGTTTTATTTTAGTCATGGCTATCCTAATTACGAGTGAACTATTTGGATATATATTTTTTTCTTTCATAAAAATATAATTTATCTGTGATCTGGTTTGGTGGTTAATATTTATTTATGTCATTTTAATTTTATTTTTTATTTGTGGATAAATATGTTTCGAATTTTTCAATTGGGAAGACATATGTTTTGAACTTTTAAATTAGGGGATTAGGTCGAGGTGGAAACTTTGGGCCGAGAATCTTGTTCGATTGGATTTCTTTAATTTTATCACCTTAGTCTAAAATTAACACAAGATGAAATACATTAATTTGGATTTCAAAGATTTTATATAAGTTTGGTCCCAAGGCTTTTTAATTAAACCCAAAATCTCTCCTTCTTTGTACTTTGAATCTCTCTCGCTCTCTCTATTGCATGCTTAAGCACGACACACAAATCATTACTACTACTCTTCTTGAGTCTTGACAGTTTCCAAAAGCTGATCTATTGATTGAGTTTCGATTTGATGGGACCTATCAAAGCGATAAAGAAGAAGAAGAGAACAGCGGAGAAGAAGGTTGATCGGAACGTCTTGCTCGCCGCCGCTGCCGCTGCTGCTCTTCATAGCGACGATTCATCTCAGCCGTTGGATTGGTGGGATGGATTCTCTCGCCGTATTTCTGGTACGGCTTCTCGTTTTTGTATGTTGATAAGAGCAATTTGATTGATGTGGGTTTTTCAAGATGAGAAAAATTTGGGAGGATAATCGTAGAATTCAGTTTGTGGAATGTATGTTTGGTAATACCTAGATTGAAACTAGTAATGTAGACAAGATATGTTCCTCGATCTTACTTGGTACATTTTGAGTATGGAACTTTTGTGGTTTCGATCTATCGATTTGACTAGTTTCTGGGTTTGTAACTTCTCTTTTCGATTGTGGTGGCTAACTGATATGATCCATGGAAAGGGTTTTAAGTGGAGATGGAGATTCTTCTTAGGGCTTTAATGCTGTGTTTTGAGCCACTTAGATTCTTCTAAATCAAGCAACTTTGAGCTTCTACTTCCCTTCTTACTGCTTTGGATTTTCTGATAATGACATTGTTAACTCGCCGTCAAGACTCAGCTAGATAACTCGATGGCTCCTCTGTCAGTGATAAATAGCTGAACTAGGGATGATCGGTTTGTGCGGTTTTCCCATGGCCACGCTTGTAGGTCGACGATCACCAATTGATAGGTGCAGATTAGCTCTTCTGGTTTTGCATTCTTCTTTTTGTTTTTGGAATGTTGGATTTAAACTAGTCCAATGTGTTGTATGACCTATAAAGTGATTTAAACAGTTATGGATATGCATATTTCTTTTCATAAGCTTAGTCAGGGCACCGACTATATCACAGTAGAAATTTGTAGACTATCATGCTTTTTGCTCTTCTTTTTAGGTCCATTGTCGGGGTCAACAGATCCAAAGATATTCGAGTCAGTTTTCAAAGTATCAAGGAAGACATTTGACTACATTTGCTCTCTCGTGAAAGACGATTTCACAGCAAAGCCTGCAAATTTCAGCGACTCAAATGGGAAACCGTTATCTCTCAATGACCGTGTAGCAGTGGCGCTTAGGAGGCTTGGCTCTGGTGAATCTCTCTCAGTCATTGGAGAGTCCTTTGGGATGAATCAGTCAACCGTCTCCCAAATCACTTGGCGCTTTGTTGAATCAATGGAAGAGAGAGCGCTGCACCATCTCTCATGGCCTTTGAAGTTTGACGAAATAAAATCAAAGTTTGAGAAAATCTCAGGCCTTCCCAACTGCTGTGGCGCAATCGACATTACGCATATTGTCATGAACCTTCCCGCTGTGGAACCGTCAAACAAAGTTTGGTTGGACGGAGAAAAGAACTTCAGCATGGTATTGCAGGCCGTAGTGGACCCGGACATGAGATTCCTCGACGTGATCGCTGGTTGGCCTGGAAGTTTAAGCGATGACGTTGTCCTCAAGAACTCAGGATTCTTCAAACTTGTTGAGAAAGGGAAGAGACTGAATGGTGGAAAGATTCAGCTCTCAGAAAGAAGAGAGCTAAGAGAATACATAGTAGGTGATTCGGGTTTTCCTCTTCTTCCATGGCTTCTCACTCCATACCAAGGCAAACCCATGTCGCTTCCTCAAACCGAGTTCAACAAGAGACACTCCGAGACAAGAAAGGCCGCGCAGATGGCACTGTCGAGGCTTAAAGATAGGTGGAGGATAATAAACGGGGTAATGTGGATGCCCGATAGAAACCGGTTACCAAGGATAATCTTTGTCTGTTGCTTGCTGCACAACATTCTTATAGATATGGAAGATCAAACTTTGGATGATCATATTTTGTCTCACCAACATGACATGAATTACAGGCAACGAAGCTGCAAGCTTGTCGATGAGGCTTCATCGGTCTTGAGAGATGAACTCTCTAACCAATTGTGGGGGGGAAACTCGTCAGCTTGATTACTCTCTCCCTCTCTCCCGGTTCTTCTGGTTCTTTGTGTAAAAGCTTTATTTGCTTCTTATAATTTTGTTTAGCATACATTATTCCGTATTGAAATGTTCGCGTATCCTCCTTTTATAAGATTGGCTAAAATGTGTATTTTGTATCAGCGATATTTTTTACTTTCTTCAACTTACACACACATCTTACTATACAAACCTTGAGCCAACGGGCTTAATGCGGACGATAACACCGTGACGACGAAAACCATTAAACTACAAGCATTGGTTTATGTATGACCAGATCTGTTACAACGTCTTAAACATCTAAGCTTGTTTATAAAATACCAATGTTCATTGGTTTGTTCTTCTAGTCCAATTCGAAAGACTATACGTTATATAGCAGACAATTTTGTACTATGCGGATAAAATGGAGGATTTGGTTTGCTTGAGAAATAATAAAAGAAGCACATTTCTAAATCTCTTAGCTCAAAAAAACACTTTAAAACAAAAGGAATAAACAAAGTTATATAACCAATACAGAGAAACCAAACATCTTTAAAATCTCCTTTTCAACTTTATTAAGAGCTGTAACTGATAAAACGAACAATGGCTTCTACAGGAATGGAGGTAATATCACCCATCTTCTTGGATACTTTGGTTTTCCATCTTTTCCATCAAATATCTGCAATATCATAAATCCACAATAAGAACCACAAAATCAAGCCAAAATTTTGAGCTTTCTCAGTTCCGGAAAGCTTCTGTTACCTTTCTTAGACGACTGTGCTTTCCAAGAGCCCAATTGGTCATGATTAGAGCGGCGACAGCGAGGAAAACATATCCTGCAATGGTCTGAGTAGCGATATTGAATCCTAGCCATTGGTAAATCTCGGTCGTGTAATTAGCACATGTAACAATGTTGAAGAGGAAACCGCGTGGAATCTGGTAGCCTCCAGACCCATTGGGATCTCTAAGATTCTTCAGCAGAATGTGACAGTAAAAGTTTGCGACTTGGCAAACCAAACCAAACCCGAAACCAATCTTCATCTGAAGGTCACTGACCGGTGTGTACAAGGGATGGTTCACGTAATAAGCAATGTAAGCACCAAAGCTCCAGTAATAAGCACAGTTCCTGAACACATTCGCGATTGGGGACGTTGCGTGGCTGAACCGATGGACAAAAAACGTTTCTAAGATCCGTTTGAAGTAGTGAAAGCACCAGTAGTACATAGCGTACGTCTGGACTGGATGGATCACACGGTCTTCTCCATAGCCAAGGAATTTGTAAACAGGGAAGTAGTAAAAGACCGGGTAGATTAAGAGTGGGCCGAGATACTCGAAGAAGAAGAGCGTGCGGTAGGAAACTTGTGCCCCCAAGTCTTTGAAGACTACAGTTAAGGAGTCTGTGTTTCCATCACAGTACTCTTTGAGTGATTTCTTGCTGTTGAGGACAACAGGTTTGTCCTTGGATCCAGGAGCCACAGGAAGAGTCAGTCTTTGCCTCGACGGGTAAAACTTCTTAGCTGTTACCAAACAACAAAATACCAAAGTACATTATTTAATCACAATAAATCTATTCAAGATGTGAAGAAAAAGAATTCAAGCTCTCTGTTTAGTACAAATACTCTAGAGAAATTCGACAAGACTAAGATCCCAAGACTCACTTTCTAGGAAAGAGTTAATATATGGTCAAATCAACAAAGACACAGAGGTTACAAATAGACATTTGTAGTAAGAAGATTTTAGATATTTTTTTAAAGGCATGGAAGTCATACCAAATAGTATAACTTAGGACCAATCTAAAGTGAAAGCATCTGAGCGTAAAAGGGACAGATCCATTAATGAGAAAAGGTTGTAACTTGTAATAAGTAATCCAAAACCCCAAATTAAGCTTAAATAATCCTCATCAGCATAGAACATTATCAAATCTAAATAATCCATAAGCTTCCCCCACAGATCTTGACTATAATAATAACCCATAAGCATCAAATTCTGAAGGAGAACTCAGCACATTAAGATCAATTTACCAGTAATACAAAAATGAAAACTTTTTTGAAACTGTACCTCTCTTATGAAACGCTTCTTGCAGATCAGCAACAGTCGCCTGCAAAAAAAAAACACGAAAGAAGAAAAAAAAAATCGAATCAAGAACCCTAAAATCAGAAAGAATGCTACTTGGAAGATGTGTCAATCGAGCAAGCAAACTAGAAACAAAACCCACTAATCGACAGGAAGCAGATCAAGGAGAAAGTACCGAATCGGGGAGGTCGAGGGGACCCTTGAGGACTTCTCTGCCGCTGCGGGAGACGACGGTGACCTTCATGGCTTAAGCGGAGAAAACGAGGAGGACCCAAATGAGGAAACTGAGAGAGAGAGTGAGAGAGAGAGAGAGAGAGAGAGAGGAAAATTAAATAGAGAGGAAGAGGAAGAGGAAGAGGAAGAAGAAGAAGAAGAGATTGGGCATTGAAGATGTGTAGTTGGGAGTAGGAGAACTAACTAGTAAGCAATTGGACCCATTTAAGTTGCTTTCATCAACATTTTTTTTTTTTTTTGTTTCTTAGTCCAAAAACATTTTTTGCAAATAATCCTAATGCGAATTTTGGTCCACTCTCATTCGAAATTGAGATATGGTTGTCATCTTCATTTGCTTAACCATTTCACCTACAAACAATTTTCTGAAATTGTGACTCATATTTTATTCTTGTAATATGTGGCCTAACACAAATGTTTCATGTGCTTTTGATGAAGGGACGGGTTTGGATCAGACTGTAAACTCTTCTAAGTTCTCCTAGATCGAGCTCCGCGGAACGGTTGGCAGGACTGTAAACTCCTCCAAATTAAAGAAATTGAAGTGTTCAACTTTTTTTTTTTTTTTTTTTGATTGAGAAAGAAAGTGTTCAAGGGCTTGTTTGGTTGTCCATCCAGATGGATCATCTGGGTGAAGATGATAAATAATGTTTGTTTATGGCATAAAATGATCATCATCCAGATGATCCATCTCACTGAACTTTAAAAATTATGAACAAAATTTTTGGTTCATCTGACTGCTCCAACTTGGCTCATCTGGATGAAGCAACTCAGTCAAAAAAAATAAAAAGACAAAAATACCCCTGACGAAATAAAACAATTACAATCTGAAACCTAAATCTAAAACAATTACAATCTTCTCGACTTGACTCTTCTCTTCTCTGACGCCGGCGACACATCTCTCTCTCCGTTGGCTTCTCTCAGACGACTTCTCTCCAGCGGCTTCTCACTCTGGTGAGCTTTCTCTCTCTCTCTCTCTGCTTTTTCTTCAAATTTTCACTCCGGTGAGCTTCTTCTGCCGATTTCAGTTTGTCTTAGGTCAGATTCACCAACTTCTTAGTGTGTTATTGGTGAATCTATGTGACTTGTGTTCTGGGTTTTTTGAATACTACAGTTCCGTAGATTCGAGAGCTTGATTCTGGGTTTAAGTTGAAATTAGGTGGGTAATTTTTCCATGCCAGAATTTAGAGATGGAAGTGTGTGATCCGAATTTCATAAGAGTTAATCGCACAGGTTGGATTCTGGGTTTTTTTTCTTGTTTGTGGATTTCGGATCTTGCTTTTTCCGATTTAGTTTAGTGTGTTCTTTACTTACATTTGCTTAATCTCGAGTGCGGTTTCAATGGATGTGCTTTAATCTGAGCCTAGTGATGGGAGGATGGGGCCATCTTCTGATAATTCTATGTCTCAGGCGATTCATTAATGCTCTTTTAGATTGTACTCTTGAATCTGATTTCTTTATTGATCAGATGACACATCATAACATTCTAGATTCATTCACTTTGATCATCTTTGCCTATACGATAGTTATTCTGTATCAGATTATTTTAGATTCCAATTCAATTAGAGTAATCAAACCTCTGATTGGGTCGTCTTTGTTAAACAAGTGTATTTTTTAATGGCGAAAGGCATGTCCACTTGTTGCCTACTTATTTGATGTGTTTCTCTGTGCATTGAGAGGAGATTCTTGAACGTATCACTTTACGTTTGTTTTCTTTCTTCAAATACATTACGTTGGATCTGGTTTTAACGGAATAGAAATAGGTTTCTCTTCTAATTTTACATAGCGAAGATGCATTTGAAGGCTTTCTTTAGTTATTAGTGTTAACAGTGAGACCATTATTGTGCTTGGTGAAAGCAGGGATGCTTGAAGATGTGTTGATTTATAATTTCTAGTGTCTTTCATTGTTTTTTTTAACTCTAGTGTCTTACTTGTGTTTCTTTTGAACTCTAGTATCTTATTTTGTGTATGAGAAGCAAGTTTATTTTGAGTGAATGAGAATGAGAATGTGCATGAGAATGTTTTGTTATTTTGTTTTTTTCAAGTTATGATTCTTATTTTGAGTGAATGTGCATAAGAATGTTTTGTTTTTGCAGAATACATAATGGACTTGTTAAAGAAGCTCTTTGAAGAGATGAACAGTAAGGTAATAGTTTCTTCTTATTCTGGTTTCATTGTTTCTCGGTTTGTTGATGTCTTCTTGGTTTGATGTCCCTGAGCTTCCTTTATTCTGGTTTTGCAGGAAACATTTAGATTTTTAGTTGAGGATGATGACATGGAGTTGATACTAGAGGAGGAGAAAACCATGTATGCTCTTATAGAAGATCTGTACAGAGTGAAAGAAGTTAGTACTGAGAGACAAATAGAAGATCTGTACAGAGTGAAAGAAGTTAGTACTGAGAGACAAATAGTATCGGGTAAAGAAGAGTATCAGATCTTGTTAAGTATTTATGTCCTTTGCTTCTTGCTTGAGAATGTTTCGTTTTTATGAATTTATATGTATTTATGATGATTTCAAATTTTATGAATTTATATTTTTTTATCAATTATATGATGAAATTTCTTATAAAAATGTTATATTTTATGAATTTAGAAACTTATATGATTAAGATCATGTTGTAAAACTAATATAATTAAGATCATGATTAAATAAGAAGATGTACATTTACATTAAAATGAACAAACAAACATAGATTCATCTAGATGAATCATCCAAATGAATAATAAAAATAGAAACAAACATCATCTAGATGGATCATCTAGATGAATCATTTAAATGCATCATTTAGATGCTTATGTCAAATGGACTACCAAACAGGGCCCAACTTGTTTCAAATTAAAGGAATACTCCTTAATTACAACAAAATGTGTTTGGAGTTTTCCAGATTTATCAAGCTAAAATTGTAATATTCCAATAAGAGCTTAATTATTGTTGGTATATCGCAATATCCTTCTTGGTACAAAGCTAAGCTCCTTCTATCGTATATGTGGAGTTAACAGGAAAATTGATGGCCATTGGTTAAGTGTATAGTGGGCACTCAAATACATATATTCAAGGGTCGCCAAAGTAGTCAATATCCAAAGACAAACAAAAAGACCAACATTAAAGTGTAAGGTGGGAAATTGTTGTTAGTTGGAAGTGGAAGTAATGTACTTTAATTTTCGACCAGCGAATCAAAATATATCGTTTTAGTAGAAGATGTAAATTTAATGTTTGATTGTTGAGTTTGGTAATTATACTTGTATATATCATCTAGTGTCGAGATTGTGAGCTAAGTATGGGTCTATATATAAATCGAATGAAAAAAAATATAAAGGGATGAGTTGGTGTTTCGATAAAGAGAAAGATAGAGGCATGACACATTTGAAAACTACTAGCCACTGATCCATTTTCGAAGGAATGACTATTTTTTTCTAGCCTCTTAATTAATAACAGCGCAGCCGTTATGCAGAACATCAAAAATGATGTTTTTTTTTTCTTTTCCTGTTGATAATGGCGCAAATCAAGGAAATCACGTATGTTTAGGAACACAATTACAGAGATATGATCTCAGGTTTTTAGTAAAGAGATTGGGCAGATTAGGGAAGTAGATTTCGATTATTGTAATATATAGAGATGTACTTTTACCTCTTTCAAGAGGAGAGACAAAGAGAAATTTGATCCAACTTCGTCTTCGATCTATCATTTCATGGTATCAAGAGCCTGAAACAATTTTTTTTTTCCAAACCACTTTACAATGACGAACAAGAACACGAACCGAAAAACGAAACCGACAGATGACAATGATCAAATTCAGACGAATGCGACACCGAATCCGACTCTGATCGACACAAACACGAACCAGAAGATCTTGGTGATTGATCCGACATACCCAACAAACATGTCGACTTCGCCTCCGATGAAAACAAACATGAACCGAACGATTTTGGCGGTGAGACAAGCGCTTTCCCCATCCGATCTGACAAATACCGAGCATATAGGAGAGACCCCGAGAAAACCGACTTCGTCTTCTGTTGCTCATGTTGTGCGAGTACCAAGTTCTCAGAACAATGAAAAAGCGAATTATGTTCTCACAGATATTGATCGTGATGGAGTGAGTGGCTTGAGCGATAGCCAATGGCGATCAATGGTCAATCTCTTAAATGCGAACACAGAGAAACTGATTGGTAAGATTTCTGTTCCATTTTGGATTATGGATACTGGAGCTTCACACCATTTGACAGGAAAATTTGACATTCTTACAAATGTAAGAGATATAGCGCCGGTAATGATCATCTTGGCAGATGGTAGAGAACGAATCTCTGTGAAAGAAGGAACGGTTAAACTTGGGCATAATTTGATTTTGCATTCGGTTTTCTACGTTGAAGAAATGCATTCAGATCTGATTTCTCTTGGACAGTTGATGGATGAGAATCATTGCGTCGTGCAGTTGGCTGACCACTTTCTTGTGGTTCAAGATCGTAGTTCAAGGATGATAATTGGAGCGGGTAAACGCGTGGGAGGAACCTTTCATTTTCGTAGTATGGAGACAGCGGCTTCTGTCACTATGAAAGATGAGAAATCCTTTGAGTTGTGGCACAAGCGAATGGGTCATCCTTCTACTAGAGTAGTTGGTTTGCTTCCAAAACTTTCTGTTTCGGTCTCTTCTGAAAATTTGAAGAAAGCGTGTGATGTCTGTCTTCGTGCCAAGCAAACAAGAGATTGTTTTCCGGTTAGTTTGAGTAAGACTTCACAAATTTTCGAGTTGATTCACTGTGATATTTGGGGGCCGTATAGAACACCGTCACATTCAGGAGCTAGATATTTTCTCACAATAGTCGATGACTATTCTAGAGGAGTGTGGTTGTATTTGTTAAATGAAAAATCAGAAGCACCTGTGCATCTGAGAAACTTCTTCTCAATGACAGAGCGACACTTCCAATCTCAAATTCAAACAGTGAGAAGCGACAACGGTTCAAAATTCCTATGTTTAACGGAATTCTTTCAGAAAAATGGAGTTGTGCATGAGACCTCTTGTGTAGGGACACCACAACAGAACGGAAGGGTCGAAAGAAAACACAGACATATCCTAAATGTCGCAAGAGCTTTGAGGTTTCAAGCTAATTTGCCGATTGAATCTTGGGGAGAATGCGTGTTGACGGCAGGATATTTAATCAACAGGACGACAAGTTCGGTGTTGGATGGAGCAACACCATATGAACGCTTGCACAAGAAAATTCCACAGTATGATCACTTGCGAGTATTTGGTAGTTTGTGCTACGCACATAGTCAAACCCGTGGTGATAAATTTGCCTCGAGAAGCAGAAGATGTGTGTTTGTTGGATATCCTTATGGTAAGAAGGGTTGGAGATTGTATGACCTGGAAAAGCATGAATTTTTCGTTTCAAGAGACGTCGTATTTTCAGAGACAGAATTTCCTTATGCACTGGCTAATTCAGATGCATTTGTCCACGACGAAGATGAAGAGCAAGCGTTATGGGCTCCAATTTCAAATGGGTTATTAATAGTAGAAGAAGAAGAAATAGTGAGGCGTAATACAAGCCCAATTTTGCAAAAAGATTCAAATGAACAAGATGGGCCATCTACAAGAGATATGGGCCATAATAATGAGCCTCCACGTTTAATTGAGGAGAATACAATTCAGCCCATGGCTCTCCATCTGAATCCACCACACGAATCTTCATCGTCTTCGGCAACCGAAGAAAACGACATCATCGTTCCATCTTCTTCTTCAGCACCAACAGTAGTGGTCGAACCAGCGAATCAAGATGTTCTTCTTGGGCGAGGACATCGACAAAGAAGACCACCTGTTACGCTTCGAAATTTTGTGACCAACACAGTTTCGGACAAGCCGCTGCAATTTTCAGACACAACAACAGAATATCCGATTCATGACTACCTTGATTCCCGACGATTTTCAGAACAACATCGCGCATATCTAGCTGCGATTACGTCTGATATTGTGCCTCAAAACTATGGTCAAGCGGTGCACGATCCTCGATTTAACAAGGCTATGGGAACAGAAATTGATGCGCTTGAACGTAACAAAACTTGGGATCTTGAAGATTTACCACCAGGTAGGAAAGCTATAGGTTGTAAATGGGTCTATACGATAAAGTACAACTCTGATGGTTCGGTAGAGCGATATAAAGCACGCCTTGTAGCTCTTGGAAATCGGCAAATAGAAGGTGAAGATTATGGTGAAACGTTTGCTCCTGTTGCGAAAATGGGAACTATACAATTGTTCTTGAGTGTTGCTGCAGGTCGAGGCTGGGATGTACACCAGATGGATGTACATAACGCATTTCTCCACGGAGATTTGAACGAAGAAATATACATAAAATTGCCGCCTGGTTTCGACTCTTCTGATAAATCTAAAGTGTGTCGTCTCCGCAAATCAATTTATGGGCTGAAGCAGGCACCAAGATGTTGGTTTGCTAAGCTCACATCTGCGCTTATATCATACGGGTTTGTCCAAGATCTCTCAGACTATTCTCTATTTACGTATGAAAAAGATGGGAATCATATCAACATTCTTATTTATGTTGATGATCTAATAATCTCGGGGAACTCAAGCTCAGTCATGACATCGTTTAAAGCTTATTTGTCTTCATGTTTTCACATGAAAGACTTGGGAGCTTTAAAGTACTTTCTCGGTATTGAAGTTGCAAGAAATGCTTCAGGGATTTACTTATGCCAAAGAAAGTACGCATTGGATATAATCTCTGAAACTGGATTATTAGGAGGAAAACCTGCTACTTTTCCCCTTGAACAGAATCATAAGTTGGCTTTGTCTACTTCATTGTGTCTGTCTAATCCTCAGAAGTATCGAAGATTGGTGGGAAGGCTCATCTACTTGGCTGTTACTCGACCTGACTTGGCCTATAGTGTACATGTTTTGGCGCAGTTCATGCACTCACCTCGTGAAGATCATTGGACAACAGCTCTCAGGGTGGTACGATATCTCAAGAGCAATCCGGGACAAGGAGTTTTGTTGCGCTCTGATACTGATTTTACAATTTCAGGATGGTGCGATTCAGATTGGGCGAGTTGTCCATTAACAAGACGATCTGTGACTGGCTATTTTGTACAATTGGGAGATTCACCGGTGTCTTGGAAAACAAAGAAACAAGATACAGTTAGTCGATCATCCGCTGAAGCAGAGTATCGAGCGATGGCTTTTCTTACGCAGGAACTGCTCTGGATAAAACGGGTTCTACAAGCCTTGGGAATTCAACATCCTCAGCCGATGAACATTTTCTGTGACAGCAAGTCTGCAATTCACATTAGCAACAATCCGGTTTTCCACGAGAGAACGAAGCATATCGAAAATGATTGTCACTTCGTCCGAGATGAGATTGTGCGCGGTAATGTTCTAACTAAACATGTTACAAGTAGCTCACAGTTGGCAGATATTTTTACAAAACCATTGGGGACCAATGAGTTTAATTATTTTCGAAACAAGTTGGGCATACGAAATTTGCATGCACCAACTTGAGGGAGGGTAATGGCGCAAATCAAGGAAATCACGTATGTTTAGGAACGCAATTACAGAGATATGATCTCAGGTTTTTAGTAAAGAGATTGGGCAGATTAGGGAAGTAGATTTTGATTATTGTAATATATAGAGCTGTACTTTTACCTCTTTCAAGAGGAGAGACAAAGAGAAATTTGATCCAACTTCGTCTTCGATCTATCATTTCAGTTGACGAAAAGTTGAGTTGCATGTATCCTCGTGATACGGAAAAATCTTGGCAACCTGAAGACCCAACTCAAAGATGTTGTCTCTTGCAATATGGTGAATGTACGTATTAATTAAAACACATGCAGAGCGTGTCTATTTATATATGGTTAGGTTAATATAAACTCGTGGTTACGTATGGATTCTGGTAAAGACTAGTCTTGGTGTTAGGATTTTGGTAAGCTCTTGTGGTTAAGTGTGGATTCTTGTACGGTATCTTACTCACCCAGAAATTTGCGGTCTAAATCTCAATTTTTGATAAAATCAACATCATCCAGCGTTTCATTATCTTTTCAAAAAAACATACAATTATCAACACATACATCTATCATCTCATAAAACAACCCAAGACTAAAAACCAACTTTTGTATCTCATATTATGTTTCGGCATCCAAATTATCATCTGGCAAATACTCTTTAATAAGATTAGCCCAATCATCCATGTAAACCACAACTAAGTTATGATCATTTTTAATTCAAATCATCCTAGCTGCTAACAACAATTTAGATTGTCCTTCTCTAAATCCATCATAGAGTGGTTGATTTGCATCGTCTAACATATCATAAAATCGTTTCGCATATACGTTGGGATCAACACTATTATCATCATTTGTTTCATGAAATGCATCAGTAACAGGACATGCGCATCCTATCATGATCTTGACCTTTATCAAATTGATGATGACCATGATAACTATCCTGATTATTTGATTCATCAAAATCTACATGACCTTAAAAATTACTACTACTATCAGCATGATTCCTTTCAAAATCATCTCCATGTTGATACAAAACAAAATATTACGGCGTAACCCCTCTATTTAGTAAATGCTTCCACACCGTGTCAATAAGAATATATATCGTATTCTTGTATTTCCGACAAGGACAGAACATCATACCGTTTTCCATGGTTGTTTGCATATTTACGGCCTGATATATGAATATTTCAAGCTCGTGTTTGAATTCTTTCGTCAACGCTCTCTCCGAATCTTTATGCATATATATCCATCTTCGTAAATCGTACATAGACATTTGTAAAAAAGATTGTTTAGTGTTTCTTTTTTTAGGGTGTTTTTTTTTGTAGAATTTCGTATGAAGTTATGATGTATTTATAGAAATTTTTTAAGACTTACCAACGATTTTGCAACAGAAATTCACAACGTTTTACCAACGAAAAAACTTTACAACGATTGAACAACAATATTACAACTACTTTACGACGACAATTTTTGATGTAAACTATTAGGTGAATCTATAAAAAAATATGTTTTACCAAATATTTAATTATTTTCGACGTGATATCGTCGTTAATTAGTATCAATTCATGGTCGTTGTAAATTCGACGCTAATTACCATCGTATTTACAACGAAAGTCTCAAAAATGTTATTCGTCATAATTTCAATAGCATCGACTTTATGACGATTTCAAAATTCGTCATAATATCGATGCACACCCGTTCTTTATTTACGATGGCAGAAATGTACGACGATTTTACGTTGAAACTATTTTTCGTTGTAAATTCGATGTAATTTTGACATTACTTTATATGAATTTTATTCCGTCGTAAAATTTTATTGTAATAAGACTGTTTTCTTGTAGTGATATGATTATTGATATCACTAATCATAGTGATTTAAAATAAAAACAAAACAAAACAAAACTCTCTTTACAAAGCGAGAATGTTTTTAAATGAGCGCGCGATAGCCGATAGGTCTAATGTTCTTCTGAAAACACTTTTTTTTTTTTTGAACCTTGAAANTTTTTTTTTGTTGAAATGTTATATTAATTCCTCAACAAAAAGATTCTGTACAAGAGGACAAAACCAGACGGAAAGCAGGAGAGCGGAGTCTCACAAGTTCAAATGATCAAATGGTAGCAACTACGATTAAACGGGAAGATTTATCCAGGAGGGATAGACCGAACGGCGTGCCATCTGGAGAGGATAGTAATGTCGTCCTCACTTTGTGATGGGAAGAGCGATCGAAGGCGGAGGCAAATGTCTTTGTCGATCGCATGCGTGAGAATGAGAGCAGAGCGAGCAGGCCTTTGGTGACGTCGTCCGTTCCGTTCCTGCCAAATTTTGTAGATTGTCGTCTGGAAAGCAAGCCGAGTTAGAATGGAGTCCACCTGGGATCTTCGACTTCGCAACACAGCTCTCGATGTGTAGTTCCAATCAGGATTCGTACGACCAAGAAGGAGACCCGAGCACAACCAATTCCACACCGTGAAGGAATATGGACAAGCGAAGAACAAATGATCTCTCGTCTCGTTCAATTCCCCGCACAGCAAACAAGGCTGAATATGACCCCACTGTCTCATCTTATCTCCGGTCGATAGTTTATCCCTCAGAGCTAGCCAAACTATAAAGCCATATCGCGGGAGAGATTGGGAAAACCAAACCAGAGAACTCCACCAAACTCGCTGTCCTGGCACGCGTAGCTGATTCCATGTTGCTCGACTAGAGAAATGATCTTTAAAATCGTGCTGGCTGTGCCGCCAGAGCACAATATCAGGGCCAGCCGAAGCTGACGGCACCGGCGACAGTGAGATACGATTCAGTACGTCCCGAAGATTCAGACTGCGACAGCGACGAATGATCCAGTTTGAGTCACGAACTGCATCCACTACCGCTGCCTGACGAGCAATACCCAGCATTCGAGTGCCCGCCTCACCGGCGATGTCAATGAGTCTGCCCACGTTGAGCCAGTTATCAAACCAAAAAAAGGTCAGATTTAAATTCCTAATCTCGTGACGGAGAAACTCTGCAGCCAATGGGCGGATCTTGAGCAACTTTTTCCAGATCCAGGATCCTCTAGAGCTCAAAGGGACATCCCAGAAAGAAGAGTAGCGAAGTAGATAATGACGGGTCCAAGCCACTCAGAGAGAACTCGTCTGCTCGAATAGCCGCCAAATGAGTTTCAGTGCAAACACACGAGAGGTGTCATGTAATTTCCGTATACCCAGCCCACCTTCATTCTTAGGCTTACATAAATCCGCCCAAGCAACTTTCGATCTCGTAGAAATATGCGGAGAACCCGACCAAAGAAACGCAGAGCACATGCTCTCGATCGTATCAAAACAACATTTCGGGAGACGGAACGCCGCACACCAGAAGTTAGTGATGCTGGCAATAACTGACTGAAGCAGCTGAAGTCGCCCAGCGAATGATAAAGACTTAGTTGCCCAAGAGGAAAATCGACTTCGAATTTTGTCAATTAAAGGCTCATAATCCAACCGAGTCATGCTCTTTGTAGTGAGAGGTAGGCCGAGATATCATATGGGTAGCTGCTCCATAGGAAAGCGTAGATCTTGTGCCGTAAGTTGGAAAGAGTTGAGAGTACGACCCGCCGAAAACAAAGAAGATTTAGCAGCGTTGATCGCAAGACCCGATTCACGCTCAAATTCCAGCAGAACCACCATTACACCTCGAAGAGAATCAGCATTACCATCCATAAAGATCAACATATCATCTGCAAAGCTCAAGTGTGTTAATTGGAGATCCCGACACCATGGATGGTAACCGATCTGCCCCTCCATAGCCGCCTTATTCAACAAGAGAGAAAGGACGTTTATCGCAATCACAAACAAGTAGGGTGAGAGCGAGCATCCTTGTCTTAGACCACGAGAGCTAGTGAAGAACCCCTCCAGGTCCCCATTTACATTTACCGAAAACGCCGCAGTCGAGATACAATTACGAATCCACCAGACAAAAATTTCGGGAAACCCCATCGCTTGAAGAGTGGACAAGATGAAATCCCAATGAATCGTATCAAAAGCTTTTGCTATATCCAACTTTAAAGCACAACGAAGGGCTATCGAGTCCTTATGATAGTCTTTAACGAGCTCCGTCGCGAGAAGCACATTTTCCAGAAGTAATCGACCTTTAATAAATGCACTTTGGTTAGGGACCATACCGTCGGGAAGCACAGATTTGAGTCGATTAGCAATGATTTTCGAGATGACCTTGTAGATTAGATTGCAGCAGGCTATAGGACGGTAGTCCCGGATATTCTGTGCATCAGTCTTCTTAGGAGCAAGGCAGAGCATGGTTGCATTCACACCATTCGGCATGAAACCATAAATGAAATAAGATTGCACTGCGACCACGAAATCAGAGCCAATAACAGACCACGCAGCCCTGAAGAACTCCGCCGTAAATCCATCGGGTCCTGGCGTTTTACTCAGCGGCATAGAAAACAGAGCAGCTTTTATTTCTGCCTCTGTAACATCGCTGGCCAACAAGTCGGCCATCTCTGCAGGACATCGATAAGGGATCAAGGCTTGAAGAGATTCCACCGTATATGCAGAAACGTGAGGACTAATGTCTTGAAGAAACTTTTGAAAATGATTCACAGCTTTCGCTTTAATAGCACTTAGATCTGTTATAACCTCACCAGCCGCTTAATACAGTTTTTTGCCCTCCGTGTTTGCGTGATACGATGGTAAAATTTGGTGTTTTGATCGCCGTATCGCAGCCAAGTAATTCTCGATTTCTGGCCAAAGAATTTTTCCTCAATTCCAGCAAAATGGTTCCATGTTACTGATGCCTCCGATGCAGCAGCTATATTCTCCGCCGTGGGGGAGAGGAGCACGAGATTTTGTTTTTCACATAACAGATTAAAAGCTTCTGATGTTTTTCGAGTAATGTCACCATATATGTCTTTGTTGAGTGCGCGGAGATGCGGTTTGAGGGACTTAAGTTTGCGAAGGAAACGATGGAGAGCCGATCTCGAGTGGAAAAGTGGAACTGACTCTTCCCAAACTTGCGCAACAGATACCAAGAATGAAGGATGGTCCACCAAGAAATTGAAGAACTGGAAGTGGCGACGTTTTGCTGGTGGGTTGCTGTCAAGGAGTATCAGGCAACGAGCGTGATCCGAAATACCGTTAGTCTCAAAGGATGCAAAGGATTGAGGAAAATTAGAGCACCAAGCGCTGTTTACAAGAGCCCGATCCAGTTTTTTCCCAATTGGATCGACTTCGCGTTGATTCCACCAGGTAAATTTTGGGCCCACGTACCCCAAATCCATGAGTTCACACTCAGTTACGCACATTTGGAAGTCCCGCATGCCCGCCTGATCCGGAAGGGCCTCAAGTATCCGAGAGTGCTCACATGATGCCAAAGTTTCATTGAACTCACCGAGGACGATCCAAGGAGTGTCATCCATGACAAAATGATCTCTAATCTGCTGTAATTCACCCCACAAGAGAGCTCTATCCCGTCGAAAGTTGGAAACATAAACACAAGAGCATATAAAACTGGATCCCGTGATGACCTGAGGACTTTTGAAAAGAGGGACTACAGTGACATCCTCAGTCCATAGAAACCAGATACGACCCAAACGATGATAGTCATAATTTGTTATAGCGTTCCATCCCGGAAAGACACTATCAATAATAGACGAGTAATTTTCTTCTTGAACACGAGTTTCGAGAAGACAACCAAAAGAAGGATTTGTTTGACGAATCCAAGACCGGACTGCATTGTGTTTGCGCATTTTGTTGAACCCCCTTGTATTCCACGCAAAAAATGGCGACATGATCATTAGAGCTTCCTCTCAGAAGCTTTTTTGGAGTGTTTTTGAGAGGAAATTTGCTTGTCTTTCTTTGTCGCAATGCCCTTCTTCGGCACTTTTGTTCTACCGTGTCTTGCTTTCAATTGTAGGACAGGAAGCTCTTCGCCTACCGACGATTCTTCTGGATCCCCACACTGTTCAATTTCCCCTTCCTCTCTCTCCAAATCCCCCGTGGCTGTATCCTCGAGAACCTTAAACCCCGAGGGCGAGTTAGGTTCTGAGATTTTCCCCTCGGACTGAGCTGAGATGATCGGAGGAACTTTGGATGGAGATTTTCTATTGACAACCACTGTCCATGGCGTCTCCTTTGGAGTATCTGACGCTACATTATCCCCCGCGGCACTATCTTCTGATAATCTCAACTGCTCCACTGGTTCGGCAGTAACCCCATCAACATCATCAGAATCAGCTAAAGCAGAGTCCACCTACCGGTCCGGGGCACAAAAGGGCTGATTCAAGTTCGGACATTCCTTATCCTGCATAACGGTACCACTATCAGGCAAGGTTTTACTTGGCCTGTGCCGAACATGTTCTGCGGATTTTTCAGGGGGAATCACAAAGCCTTTTTTCATATGAGAACACTCCGAGTCCTTGTGTCCCCAACTTTGGTAGAGAAGACACCGAGGAGGCAACCACGGGTAAAACACACGGATAGGTCTAATGTTCTTCTGAAAACACTTTTTTTTTTGAACCTTGAAAACACTTATTTCTAGGGTAACATTTATCCAATCTACCACAACTTGATCATTTGAATGGCAATGCGCATGTTATTGGAATCTAGGAATCTTCTACTAAAGAATGGCACGTGACGACGATTTCTATCTGATGCTATATATTGATTTTTCCCACTTAGAAAAATCTTGGAAACTAAGTTCAAATTATTTGAGGACATATTTGTATCAGTTTTATATTATATATTGTGTAGATGTGGAATATGGATGCAGAAAAAGCTGCAAAGAATGTGTTGCTTTATTACCATGGATATGGGCTCATGAGATGTACACTACAGATCAGAGAAGATCCTTTTTAGTTGCATGAAAAAGAGTTATTAATAAATTAAAAACATGCACATTTCTATAAAGACGAAACTCTTTTAAACGATAAATTTCTATAGAAAATAAAAGAGAAGTTCTCCTTTATAAAATATACACAACCTTTTATAAAAAAAAGGTATATATAGCTTCTTCTTCTTTTTTTTTCTCTACCATATATTAACAACACCAAAAATATAAATAATTAAGAAAGACTTTCAATATTCTTATGACGACCTCTTTTAAAACACTCAAAATGTATAATTATGTTCTTGTATCATAGTTCATAGATATGTTATTTTCTACGTGAACTTGTACGCGTTGATGATTACAAAGGTTTTGATTTTCAGTTCCACCGAAACACGGACTAAATTCGACTTAAGGAGACAAAAGTGATTTCCACAAATTTGAAATAATTAACACGCACATATAACCACAAAAACATATTTCTACAAATTCCAATCATACAGCCTTTTGAGCATTCTATTTTTTCTGTCTCAACTTCATCCAAATTTATGTTACCTTACTGAAGTTTTTTGTTCACCGGTTTACTAATATTGTAAGAAAAAAAAAAATACAGCAAAAAAAAAAAAATAATATAATTGTCTTTTAAAATTATGGATGATAATATGGAAAGTATTTATTTATCATTAAATATATTATTTACTATTTAGTTTCTTAATTATTTTTAATATTAGGATTCAACCCGCGTTACCTATATAGCGCAGGATAATTGTTCCATTGAAAATGAAAAAAATATATATATATATATATATATAT
>PKML01010034.1:143726-186851 GCA_002933935.1 Eutrema yunnanense | reverse complement strand
TAAATTTATCTTAAAAGGTAAAATTAATATAAAAAAAGAAAAAACATTTCTTAGTTTTTTCATTTAGATTAAGGAAATTAATTTTAAAAGGAAAATAATTATAATTTCTCAACTTTATATAAACCACAATTTGGTAGTGTGTCAATTACACACCAAAAAATTAAAAGTCCAATAATCTTATCCAAAACTATTTATTGTATCTCTTTACCAAATTTTTCTTTCAATGTATATATTTATTTCATCGTAAACTGTGTTGCTAAATTTATGTATTATATATTTTCACGGGTGATCTAATTTTGATTTCTATTTTTCGTCTTTAATATTTTTTAACGGGTTATAAAATATTAAATTACAAACCCGCATATATGCGGGTACTTATCTAATATATAATTATAAAACAACATAAACCAATATAATTATCAAACAAGGCAATACAACTAAACAGTTAATATAACAAAAATAATTCCTAATTAAAACCTAAATTCCTATCATATTCCTAATTTTTTTAAAAAATATTATAAAACGGTCCTATTTTTTTCTCTACTTTGCGATCCCTTAAAACTCAGGGCCGGCTCTGATTGAATGCCCTACGATCTTGTAAACGCTTAAAGTTTAATCGAATGACATTTAAAAAATAATAGTAATAGTAACATCAATAAATCTAATTAAGAATTAAACCAATTCATATAGATTTTTAGACATTAATCTTTATAACAAACAATGTGTGCTAGTGTCGACGACGTATTGTTCAAACCCGCATGATGTATTTTGTTTTTTATTATCGAACATGATGTATGTTGTTGACAAGGAAAAAAACAGTCTCGAATGTTTAAATCTACATAATATATATTGTTAAAAAAAAATTATGTACCCACATAAAATTCAATAAAAGATCACAAATATTATGTTCATACAAAAGAAAGATTTAAACATATTTCAAAAATTATATTTCACTACCTTAAGCACCGTGCGACATTAAAATTAGTATAATGTAGGAAATAATTCATATTTGATTAATATACAGTGATACAACCAAGAAACAATGACGTACATATATGATTGACTTGGAAAAAATAAGCAAAGTATAAAACTTGTTCAAATCGACACTTAATTCCAAAAAGGTTAACGATAAATAAGAAGGTTTTTGATGAAAACAAAAAGAAACAAAGAGCGTATAAGAGAATGATGAAAATTGAAAGGAACAAAAAAAAAAAGAGAATTATTAAGTAACACAATAAATTAAAGAAGGAAACTTCTCCCTCTCTTCTTTTTATCTCATTCAGCTCCTTCCTTCTCTCTCTCTCTCTCTCTCTCTCTCTTCACTTCTCCCTCTCTCTCTCTCTGGATCAATTCTTTCTTATTTGATGTGATTTTCCACCATATCTGCAAAATCTTACCTAAAAAGAAAGCATATAAAGCTAAACTCAAAGATGGTTTTCTCTTCTCTTCCAGTGAATCAGTTCGATTCACACAACTGGCAGCAGGTAATCAGTCTATGATACTATATGTTCTTGATCCGTTTCTGTATTGATCCATTTCTATATATATATTGCTCCAAGTTCGATCATATTATATATAATGAGATTTTGCTTTGACAAAACTGCTAGCTAGCTTCTTCTCTTTCTTTGGGGACGCCCGTATATACTCATAGATATTCCATAGTTGATGAAACCCTTTTTTCTTATCTTCTCGAATATACCATAAAATATATGATGATTTAATTAATTTATTTTCAATTTTAAGACTCACTTCTTTCTTATTGTGTTTTCCAGTTAAATATTTTATAGGATGAATTTTCTCTTTGTTTAGGATTTACACTTTTCTTTTCCAGGCATGAAATTAAACAAAAATAAAAAATCTAAAAGTTACTATGACTTTAATTTAAGTGATTAATCCATCTTCTTTCTGCAGCTTTGTTGAAAAGCTATTATAAATCTGCACATTTTGTCAAAGTAGAACAATTTGATTTATATGTTTTCTTTTGTCCCCGACCAATGTTTCAAGCACGAATCCTTTCTTTAAAAAGCGTTTCTGCTTCATCGCATTTTTAAAAACTAAGTATTACGTTAATATATGCAGCAAGGAAACACACAACAGCTAGACCGTGTCACAACTGACCAGAACCCTAATTTCAATTTACAACAGTTCTCATCACCGCCGGCTTCGCAGGCTGGCTCGAGCCAAGCCAGGGTGAATTCAATGGTGGAACGTGCTCGGATTGCGAAAGTCCCATTACCTGAAGCAGCTCTAAAGTGCCCTAGATGTGACTCCACCAATACTAAGTTCTGTTACTTCAATAACTACAACCTTACTCAGCCTCGGCATTTCTGCAAGACATGTCGCCGCTATTGGACACGTGGCGGTGCCCTGAGGAATGTTCCTGTTGGAGGAGGCTTTCGGAGGAACAAGAGAAGCAAATCCAACGGCGGTGGGAGATCGAGATCCACGGTCGTGGTTTCAGCTGATAACAATACTACTACTTCATCGTTTTCTTCTCACTCAAGTTACTCAAACCCTAGCAAATTTCTTAGCTACGGCCAAATCCCGGGGTTTACTTCCAACTTACCCATATTGCCTCCTTTCCAAAGCGTTGGAGATTACAATTCAAGCAACATTGGGTTGGATTTCGGCGGAATTCAGATAAGCAACGTGATGAGCGGGATGAGTTCTAATGGTGGGGTCTTGGATCCATGGAGAATGTCTTCATTGCAACAAGCTCAGCAATTCCCTTTCTTGATCAACACTACAGGGTTGGAGCAATCTTCAAATGTGTTGTATCCATTACTAGAAGGCAATGAAGGTCGTGTTAATCAAGCTAATCCTCAACAAGAGAGTAGTGGGGATTATTCCAATCAGCTAAGGTCTAAACCCTTGATGGATATGGCTTCAAGCACCTCACAACCGAGAAATGTTAAGGAGGAAGAGAATGATCAGGATCCGGATAGGGATGGGAACGGAGTGATGAATAACTTATCGAGAAACTTTTTGGGGAATATTAACATAAGTTCCGCGGGGAACGATGAGTACACACCATGGGGAGGCAATAGCAGTTCTTGGACCGGTTTCACCTCCAACAACTCAACAGGCCATCTCTCATTCTAAGTACTCAGCACGATTCTTGATGATTCTTTTGTTGGTTGGGTTGTACATGGATCGCTTGTCAATGTCATGGGAGTTATATATAACTGAGGAGAGGTCAAACCATGGAGCTATATATTATATATATATATGATCCAAGGGCTAATTTTGGGGCTCAAGTGAAAGGTATGGTTATAAAATTATCTTTTAAATATTTTTGAAGATCTTCAAAGTGTGAGTATGTTAATTGGTAGGCTTCTGGTGATATTTATGTTTTATCAGAATTTGGTGCTATTGGCTATATATATATATAGAGAGAGAGAGAGAGGTGTGGGTTATGTATGAATTAAGGAATCGATAATGGAACCTTTTTGGTGTGTTCAATGAATAATCGATCGAATTCTCAATTTCTTAGAAACTCTTTATGAGATGTATATATAGAGCAAGTAATATTAAACGTAATTAAGTCGAATTTGATGACCAAAACAAAAAATATGCTACAACTGATTATTAATACCTATAATATATTCTGATTTATACACCAAAAAAATATGCTATACGTCCGGTCCGATTTATATTCTGATTCTTTATTTTCTATAAAGATTGTCGTCTTTTTCTTTTCTCTTTTCAGATAAAATATTTGAAAAAAAAAAAAAAACTTGCGGCTTTAAATTTTCATAACACACGACAAACTCCCTTTGTTAATTGTTATCTTATTCATAGAACGGATCCAATGTAATGGTATAGGACTAAATTGTGAAACGCAATTTCGTTTGCATTGTTCCATCTATTCATGAAATAAATAAAAACTTCAAATAATTTTTGTTTTTCATCAGTTTGTGTTTAGCTATTGCGTTTATGAATTACAACGAAGTTTTCATTAGAACAATAAAAAAATTGTAGGTTTACTGAAAGAAAACATGCTATTAAAAACACTGTGTATCCATTATTCGATTTTATTTAATCGAAAAACGTTTAACAAAAAAAGAACATGTTATTATTAATTATAACATGGAAACTGTAACATATAACAAGATAAGAAAATGGTGTTAATTTACACAGCTCGCTAAGGATATATGGATCATTTATCTCCCGACCTAGGGTTCTTAAGTTGGTTCCTAGTCAGTACGTAGTCACACAGTATGACGATAATTTAACACCACTCTATGCTTCATTTCCAAAACTCTTTTAGCACTAATTAAGGGGTACGCCAAATTAATAATTAGTATTCTACATGAAAAAGTTAGGGATGTCATTTATCTGGATATATCATATAAACGACGGCTTTCCAACCTCCTTGCAATTATATATGTTTGTCTTAATTGTTGTCAACCAATATATTTGTTTGGAAATAGTTTTCAACCAACAATAGATGCGCCTCAGTTAATACCTCATTAGAGCATGTCCAATGGAGGGTTCTAAAGAGGTAGGGGTTCTAAAAAATAATAATAAAAAAATAAAACTTTAGAAACTTAGAGGTTTGGGGTTCTAAGCTTAGAAACTTTAGAAGCGATTTTTAAACGATTCTTAGAACCTTTGTACACGTGTCTTGTTTTTAGTGATCAGTTTTAAAAACAATTTAATTTTGCTTTATTTTAATTTTTAGAAACTCAACTGAGTTTCTAAACCATTGAGTGTCTCATTGCTCCAAGCGCAATGATACAATATATTTGTTTGTCTGTATAGTCCATATCCACATGCTCAACAAACGTTTGTTTTCAAAACAAAACAAAAACTCTGTCAAGCATCACGTATGGAACAAAAAGAGGGATGGTGCATCTAAACCTATATTGATGACAGTGGTTACATGTAATGCACTTTTTTGTTAAAAAAAAATGATGATGTACCATTAAAATGCACATCGAAAACAAAAATTACAATTAAACGTGATTAGCCCATATTTAGAATGTGTGACGTAATAAATAAAAAAATCATGTGATAAAAAACCCATGGTGATTTTATAAGCAGAGTTGCTAAATTATATAATTTGGTAAACTTTTCATAGATCTGCCCATATGGGTGTGGTTTAGTAGTAAGGTGGGCCATGTGAGCTGTCACCCCAGTCCATCCGGTTTCGATTCTCCCTAAAAACAAAAATCACATTCATGTGGGAAGTCTATATATGGGTTTCGGCTCAGATATTTTATATGATAGTCTGTCTGGTGACAGGCGATCCAGCTATTCCCTGACATTAGTCGGAAATCATTCAAAACTCGTGATATGCAGTGTGGTGGCATTTCGGAAAAAATCCACTTTGTAACACTTCGGTGCGTTTCTACTGGAGTTGACCGAATCAGCCAATAAAAAAAAAAATTCATAGATAAAATATCGACATCAGACGAAAGTAGAGTCCACTGATCGAAGGAGGACCAAAGTGTGGAGGTCATATATATATATACGAAATCCATTGAGAATTGCATACACGAGCGAATTAGTGTATTTGAAACACTTAATTAGTTATTTTTTCCTATGATCAGTTCCTATTCTTGGGGATTAACTGAATTTGTTTTTACCAGAACTAGAGAATACCCAAATTACATATATATTATTATTTTTTTGAGAAAAACTCAAACATATAGTAAAAGGCTACTTGTAAACTTTTTTTTTTAATCGTCTAGATGTTTTATCGATAGAACTTCAATTACATGGAGAATTACAGGATAACTAGCATTAAAACCTAACAATAAGGACTCAAAGAAGCTAAGATTCAACCCAAAATAATCATTGACCGATTCGTCTATGTTCCAAGCAATGAACTTTAAGTCGCCTCTGTGCATCACGTTGTACTCTCTCAAGAAAAAATGTTGATGCTAAGTCTACGAAACTTGTCTGTAAGCCATCAAACGCCACAAACTAGCAACGATTTTAACATATAATATTACAAAAGTCGGCGGAAAATGCAACCCCAGAAACCTAACCGACGGGATATGAAATCCCCGGATACATAGCCGGCGGAAAAAGAAACCCCGACTAATAAAAAACAAATTTAAAATATAAAACCTTCAATATTTTTAGTAACTAAATAAATAATAAAATTGATATCTGCTTTGTATCTTTTGGTATGCAATCGGAGAATCTAGCAAAGAAATCAGACGCTAGAAGAAGAACACGAAGGAAGAAAGAAGTGTAATATGTGAAAAGAACCAACAAAAAAAAGGAGCTAAAAAACAAGGCAAAATCAGTTATAAGGAATTCTGGGATTTTTTGTCGCAAGGGACAAAACTTAACATAAGACCATCACGCAGATCTATGAGTCAAAAGCACGGACATATATATAGAGGTACATACATCCATATACACACTTATACAACACATTAATATCATACTGTATTTAATTTTATTTTCAACATTTTCCGGATTCTCTCTATTTCATCTTATCGAAACTGCTATTCGGATTCGACATAAATAGCAATGCAGTAGTCGTTGAATTTGAGGCAACTTCAAATATTTTTTTTCTAAATATATTTATTTTATTTTCCACCTAAAAATAGTTTTTATTAATGATCGAAATTACAATCCTGGTTTACAACATCTTGAAGAAAACTTGGACAGCTATGATACAAATACCATTGAAAATTACATATAGTGGCTTTTTTTAGCAAGTAAATATGCACAAATAGGTTTTCAATATATTTATAGAAACCCTTTTTTATAGTTAATGACTATTTAATTAAAATGATTTTAATTAACAGCTTACAAGTGATATACAAAGATATTTATATCTTATTTTTGTAATATTAATTTTGTTTCTTTCAAGATTTTAAGAACAACAAATCAACCTTTAGATATAGTGAGGCCATAGGGTAAAAAGATGAAAAGATCCGCTGTTTAACACACATTGAGGGTTACGAAATTAATCCAAATAATTAGAAGATCAATCTACGAATATAAAGAAAACAAGTTCAAATTATGAATGGAGACGGGAGATATTATTAACATAATTCTTCTGCGGTTTCGATTTAATTTGTTTTGATTGATTAAAGTAAACTGAATTGAAACATGAGTGGTAGCATAATGAGTGGCAATCTCCAAAGGATTGTGGAATCTGGGACTTTTGGATCTGCTTTTGCAATAACCAATGCCCTCAAAATTCAAATAAAGTGTTTCTTTCTTTCCCAAAATCATATCACTCGTTCTCATTCAGTTGAGAGTTAAAGAATTTTTTACTATTAAAAAAAGCATACACTCATTCCAATATTTGCAAAACATTAAGATAAAGCAGGGGATAAATATTTACGAAATATACAGATAATTAAAGTACAAAATAGCAAATGCGTCAGAAAGAATAAAAAAGTGAGAGAAAAGAGAAGCATATGTTCAAGCCTCGTTCTCCATACCAATGCAGCTTTAGGCCCAAAGGACATCTTTCTAGTTTATTAACTTCATATTTTCTTCTTCTTCTTCTTCTTTTTTAAAATAAAAACAAAATTTTGAATGTACGTTTTCATATTATTGTCTATCCGAGAATAGTCGCTTACGTTCTTCCACATACCCTCAAATCATAATCTCACTCATCATAGCAAAAAAATAATAATAATCTCACTCACTATTTTTTTGGTTTTTTTAAAAGAACAAACATGAATTAATCGCGATATATATAGCCAATTAAAGAATCCGTAAGAGGAATATTTGTAGATTCCCTTTCATAATTTGAGTTGCAATTCTTCGCACCCAGATGATCACACGTTGTAATTTAGGGTGACTCAAACAAAACGACATATTATAGAAAAAAATAATGAGGATCTCATCTTATATATTATATTCAACCTCATAAGCTTTATATATTAGCATGCATGCATGACACGTGGCAAAATCACCAAACTATGATATATGTATGATTTGACATGTATAATAAAAATCATTTGTTTAATTAAAATGATATATAGATATATAAAATGTTGAGAAGAAAACCTAATAAGAAGTAAAAATAGCGTTAGGCGGGTAAAATATGCAGGATCCAAAATTCAATATGAGATCCAATATGATCCATTAGTTAGAAAGATAGTATCTGGTTTTCATACCGGCATGCGAGATCTATATATTTTTATTTGAAAATTACGACATTCGGATCCGGATTGGATCCACTTTCATATTCAAATATATGTTATAAAAATTAATATATATTGTGTAATAGTAAATTGAAAAATACCTCTAAATATATTATAAGAACAAAACAAATGTTCTAAAACAAGGGTAGTATTTTAAAGAATGCCCCTTATAAATATGTTTTTTTTAAAACTTAATTTGAAAAATTCTACATGATATGTTTTTTAGTTATTTTAGTTTTATGATTTAGCATTTTAATTTGTTTTTAGTTTTTTTTTATAATTTATATTATTTTTGCAAATACACATCTCCGCGCACAATTCTCACTTGTGTAAAGAGAATCACCTAAAATCATCCGTATTCACCTTAAACACTCAAACATCCGGGGCCATGATATTTGGGATCCAATTTTTTAAAAAGTTTTGATCTCGATTTTTTTAAAATATATACAAAACAAGATCAACTTAACAAAATATATATATATATATATATATATATATAAAAGAATGTTTTAAAGTTAATAACTCGTAAGATCGCGACACGTGTCGAGTTAATCGATCAGATTTTGACACATGTTTAATAAATTTCCAAATAAATTTTGATAAATGTTTAATAAATTTACAATTATATTGTAACATATAATATTAACAATAAAAATTAAAATTTAATATTCAAAGCTATTTACTGTATATGTTTCACCAAATTTTTTCTTTAAAGTATATATTTATTTCATCGGAAATTTTCGTTTTTAAATTTATGTATTATATATTTTCACGGGTGATATAATTTTTTCGTTTTTAGTTTTTTTCAGGGATTATAAAATATTAAATTACAAATCCGCATATATGTGGATATATATTTTATTTCGATAACCAAATTTCTAAACAAATATAATATAAAAGAGATTAAAATGTTATGTGAAATGAAAAAAAAAAAATGTTTAAGGGCCCTAAATTTGTTTTAAGCCCAAAGGCCCCAAAAAATCGCGAGCCAACCCTGTCCTGACGGTTCTCTCTTTGGTTCAAGACCAACTACTTCCCGAAGGTTGACTCACGGCGATCGCCCAATGATCCCCTAATGATCGAAATGTCCACCTGCATGAAAGTGGGACACGAAAATTTGCACAAGCGATAACGATTATGGTATGGCAGTTAGATATATGATTGTGACGACTTCTTGTTGACGTCCGTGTTGTCGGTGTTTATTCATAAGCATTGATTGTCTTTACAGACAAGTTATAATTTAATACTAATTTATACTCTTTATATGTGTCTTCCTTGATCTGTTAGCTTCATCGCCGAGTTTATGATTGTTGACTGTTTCCTCTGGTGAACCAGCCAAGCCAATGACATCCAACATTTTTTTATTTTTCCTCCTCCTTCTTCACTTGGTGGACCAGCTCGGTATTTAGGACTCGATCGGTGATATGAAACATATTCATCAAGCCATTTGGTTGGACACTCCCTACTCTTGCCTCCTATATATAGTAATAGATTTAAAGAAATTCATAATCATTGTTAGTTATAACCCCTCCTATATGTTTGTATGCAACAACAAAAAAAAAAAAAACATGTTTGTATGCAATCTAGAACTAACGAAATAACAAACTGATTATGATAATTATCCACACTCAATTAGACGTTTTCTATATATATACATATATTATAAAAAAAATCAATGCATTTCGACAAATGAAGAATCATCTATCACACTTGGTCTCGAAATTTTGAGCCACAAACCACTTAGAATCAAAAGGTTTAATCGATCTCTATGGTCCATTTGAATATCCATTTGAAACCTCTACAAAATAAATATTCTGTCCTAGTATTATTATTCTAGAAATTTTATTATATAAAGTTGGATCCCTCGACGTAAGTGTGACACGTAAGATAATTTTCAATCATAAGATTATGACATTTGTCACGATTNTTTAGTTTTCCCATCGTTTCTAAATTTATATATTATATATTTTCATGGGTGATCTAAGTTTTTTTTCTATTTTTCGTTTTTAGTTTTTTTTTCATGGGTTATACAATATTTAATTACAAAACCGCATATATGCGGGTACTTATCTAGTCTTATTATATAAACTTGATCCCTTGACGTGAGTGTGACACGTATGATAATTTTCAATCACGAGATTGTGACATTTGTCACTATTGTTAATTTAGATCTCGACATGTGTCAATTTAATTAAAAAAAGTAAAAATGAATTAAAGTAAATATTAAAAATGTCAAAATAAAAAAAGGCAATCTTAGTAAAAATGAATTAAGGTAAATATTAAAAACTGTATATTATATAAAGTTGGATCCTTCGACGTGAGTGTGACACGTAGGATAATTTTCAATCACGAGATTGTGATATTTGTCACGGTTGTTAATTTAGATCTTGACATGTGTCAATTTAATTAAAAAAGTAAAAATGAATTAAAGTAAATATTAAAAAGGTTAAACTAAAAAAAGACAATCTTAATAAAAATGAATTAAAATAAATATTAAAAAAAGTAAACTAAAAAAGCAATTTTACAAAAAAAAAAGTAATAAAGCTTGATCCCTCGACGTGAGTGTGACACGTAGGATAATTTTCAATCACGAGATTGTGACATTTGTCACTATTGTTAATTTAGATCTTGACATATGTCAATTTAATTAAAAAAGTAAAAATGAATTTAAATAAATATTAAAAAAGATTAAACTAAAAAGGCAATCTTACAAAAAAAAAAGTATAAGTAAGGAAAATTTATAATAAAGGAAAGTGACAAAAAAACTTAAAAGTTTATAATCTACAACCACAATCAAACTTAAAAAAGGAAAATTATAAATATACTCTACACTTAAAATGAAAATGATTAATATACGATTTAAAATCGATTCCTAATCCTAAAAATTAAAAAAAAAAAGTTATGTTTAGATTAAGAAAAATTAAACAAAAAATATAAATAAAAGCCAAAGTTAAAAAAAAAACGATATTTTAGTTTAGAATAAAGAAATTAAACAATGTATTACAATCCTAAACAGAAAAGGAATAAAAGCTAAATTTTATTAAAAAAAACACATTTCAATTTAGAATAAGGAAATTAAACAATATATTACAATCATAAAAAACTAAAGTTTTAAAAAAGAAAAGAACAATTAGTAATTCTTAAAAAACCCAAAAACTTAAAATGGAATACAATCCTAAAAGAAAATGAATTCTCATTCCCTACCTCTAGATAACCAAATTGATAATTCTAAATTTCACATTCAATTTCACATTCATAATTCTAAAAAATAAAGTTACTAAAATATATATATCGTATTATATAAAAATGGATCTCTCAATGTGAGTGTGATACATAGGATAATTCTCACTCACGAGATCGTGACATTTGTCACGGTTAATTTAGATCTTGACATGTGTCAATTTAATTTTAAAAAAATTAATGAATTAAAGTAAATATTAAAAAAATCAGTTTTAATTTATAATTTATCCTAAAAGGCAAGATTAATATAGTAAGGACAAAATATTTCTTAGTTTTCCATTTAGATTAAGAAAATTAATCATAAAAGAAAAAGAATTTTAATTTTTCACCTCTATATAAACCACAATTTAGTAGTATATCAATTACACACAAAAAAAAAAAAATCCAATTTTAATATTTACGTATACTAAATTTATGTATAAGATATTTTTACAGGTGATCTAATTTTGTTTTCCATTTGATCGTCTTTAATTTTTTTTCACGGGTTATAAAATATTAAATTACAAATCCGCATATATGCGTGTAGTTATCTAGTACAAAGAAAAGTATAAAGTCAATATTGATTACAAAAAAAATGTAATTGTTGTTTTTTTTTTTCAACTTTCCATTTCATTAAATAAAGTAGAGCCGATGAGGTAAGAAAATACATCACCGACCGGGTCTGACTTATATGGTAACTGGACCACAAATGCCGACCCAGTAGCCAATCCCTTATATAAGAAAAATACCTTACCGAGGTGAGATACCGTCTTGAGGGGCCCATCGCGAAGGGAGAAGCCCAACACGAGGGAGGGTGGATTCGAATCTCCACACTGATGGGATAGCAGCAAACGACGGATGGTCACTATACTCCTTCCCGAAATGTTTCCGTTGATACGAGGACCCCGAGACAATGACGCCGTCCCGAGCCGTCTTAAAAACCTGTAAATAAACAACATACACTTAATCGGGCTTGTAGGAAGGAGCTCCGTCGGACCGGTTAACTCCGCCGGAGCCGGAATTCCGTCCCGCTACAAAATCCCACAACGGATAGTGAGAAGAGGCCGTTGAATACGAAGGAACGCCGCTAAAAGAAACCTATGTTTCATAGATCTGCCGTCCTCTGACTTCACCTTTACAACAGACGGTTCGATATGACGATCTTCATATCTACAACCTCACGAAAAACCACCACCGCGGACCGCCGAAAATAAAAGAGAAAAAACCGGTTTGAAAACTAAAACCAGACTTCAAGAAGGAGGAGGCATAAACCGAAGTTGCACCAGATCCGGAGATCGGTTCAAAACCAGAGCCCAAGCGAGATCCTAGCAACAATCGAAGAGGAATCAGAAGCTACCAAAGATTACGCCGACTCACGCCTGACCGCACTGCTCCGTCGAAGCCGACGGCAACCGGACCACCCTCGCTGCAGTAAACGGAACTGGCACACAAAAGACTCCCGTCCCCTGACAAAACCAGATCAAGCCGGAAAGACCAGGAGCCAGCGCCGCGGACGGTGGAACAGGACCACCACCGCCCCACCAGAGACCATACGCTAGAGACCGCAAGGCAGCAAAGAAAGCGAAAGGGAGCATCATCCTCACCTCTTAGTCGAAGAGCACGCCGGAGGGTGGGAGAGAGCTTTTTGGAGAGGAGGACAAAACACCGGGAAGTCACCGCCGGAAGCAAAGCTCCGCCGTCCCCAAGCATAAGCAATTCACGGGAGGAAAACAAACAAACCGGTGAGAGATTCATCCGCAAACTCAACCACCGTCGAGACTCACCATTAAATCAGATCCAGAAATTCTCCAAAAGCTCACCTTGCCACAGTGAGAGAGAACCAGGCGGAGAACACCAATGCCGATTCATGACCACCCAGAGCCGGAGTTGGAGTCACCACCTGAACCAATCACCTCCTCACTACTCCGCCGGAGAAGACTGGCCTCGCCACCAAAGAGAAGCCGAAGAAGAACCATCACGGAGAGGGCTATAAAGCAAGTAAAGAAGAAGAAAAAGGGGGCCTCTCCCGGTGATAGTGAGAAGCGCATGCCACCGGAGAGGCCGAGATCGGCTCAGCAAGAAGGCGGCGGCTAGGGTTTTTGGAGTGAAATGTAATTGTTGTTATTGGAGATTTTCCTCTTTTTGAATCTTTTCATTGACAAGATTTTCCATATACACTTAAACTCAGAAAAGATAAATTTCTCAAAAAAAAATATAAATACACCGCCCTTATTTTGTTTTCCCTGAAACAACCCTTAAAAGTAGCAATTTTTAGACGGTTTCTCTATATCATCAAATCCTTGGCTCCCTCATCTTCCTCCCAGAATCTAGTTCTCTCTCTCTCACTTTCTCTCTCTATCGCCGGTGGCTTGCGATGGCAAAGAACCAAGGAAGCCTTCTTCTGCTGAAGCAGCTCAAAGGTCTCTTTGCTCGATCCGTCTAGGGTTTTTTTGTTTCGCTTCTCCCTGTCGATCTTGTTTTGATTTTGAATTTGCCCTCGTGTTTTGATTGATTGGTTTGATTTCGCGACTGGGAGCTGAATTTCGCTTTTGGTTTGGCTTATTTTGTTGATTTCTTTCAGATCTGTGCAAGAACCCGGTTGATGGTTTCTCTGCTGGGCTCGTTGATGAGGATAACGTTTTTCAGTGGAGCGTCTCGATTATGGGGCCGCCTGATACTTTGTAGTGAGTTTTTCTAACTTCTCTTGTTTCTTTAGATCAAACTGTAGTTTATGACTTCAGTTTTTGTGTTGCATTTGCTTAGCTGATTCATTATTGCCAATATTTGATTGTGACATCAATCTTAGGTTATTCATTATTGCGGTATATGATTGGTTCTTTTGTGCTAATCTGTTCCACTTATGCTATGTTTTGACAGAGGTTAAGTAACTCCTTTTCCTATAGATGTGACTTGTGAGCTTAGATTGTATTGGCATTGAAATATTGTTTTTTCCTGATTGCAGTGAAGGTGGTTTTTTTAATGCAATTATGCAGTTTCCAGATGATTATCCAGTTAGTCCACCAACTGTGAAGTTCACGTCGGAGATGTGGCATCCTAATGGTGAGTGCTTATTCTGAAAAATAACTCACTCCATTCTCGAGCTCTTCTGATGATTTATACCCCTTGGCTGCAGTTTACTCTGATGGAAAAGTTTGCATATCTATCCTTCATCCTGCTGGTGATGATCCTACTGGATACGAGCTTGCCTCAGAACGTTGGACCCCTATCCATACGGTAATTGATTCGTTCCTTTTCGCCAATTTTAGCTTTAGTGTGCACTGGTAATTTGGTAGCAGGGTTAAGTATTTTACAGGTTTGAATTTCTTTGGTCTATTCTATATATAATAACTTGGCATTCTTCGAATACAAGATGGTTTCCCTTGTGTGTGAAAAGGTCACAGAAAGAGACTGCTTTTGTTTGACTTTGAGCTTGTACACTGCATTTGTGCCACTTGCTTTTCAAGAATTTTTTTGGAATCTGTAATTTGGGAACTGAGACACTACGCTGCAGAATGTTGCGACATTAGATTGAACCTCTTTAGTAAGGGTGCTCGAGTGGATATGATTGAATATGAAGTACTTTTTGATGTCTTTGTTCTAAACCTCCTCATTTATAGTCTCTCTTTATTAATTATGATTGAAAGCTAATGGATTCTGCTGGATGCAGGTAGAAAGCATTGTGTTGAGTATCATATCGATGCTCTCGGGTCCTAACGATGAGTCACCGGCAAATGTGGAAGCTGCAAAGCAATGGAGAGACAACAGAGCAGAGTTTAGGAAGAAAGTGAGTCGATGTGTGAGAAGATCGCAAGAGATGCTATGAACATCTCTCCTGCGTTTTCGTGTTGTAGAAATTTCGATTCTAAGCTAAGAGAGGGCGTAAGAAGAAGAAACCTCAAGCAGCAGATGAGACCGTCTGTTCAAAAGCTTTTGTTTTTTTTGTTTTTAATTTTCCTTTTTGGTTTTGGGTTGTCTTTAAGAATATATTGTGGTGGAATCAAATCCAGTCCACATTTTAGGATTATATTTTTACAATCGTTTTCATATATTCTCTTTTGATTTTGTTTTGATCTGTCTTTTTTAACTTTCGAGTTTCGACTGGGTTGCAAAATACTCGCATCGCACGTCAGCGATCTACTATCTCATTCTCTAATAAAAAAAATATAAATAATGGTTAACCAAATTTTCCAAAATCAAATACAACTATTCAGCTGTCAACAACACTATATCCTTTCTAATTTAGTTTCAAAACTGAATGCTCAACCAAAAATTGTAGTGTGATTGTTTCCATTAATGTAGATGCGGTCAGAGAAATTAAAATAAAACCCTAACTCGAACCATTTGATGTCTGCAAGGATTGCTGTCTAGCCCGCATGCTCGTACATAATAGAGCATCAAAAAAAGGATTTAGTCATACGATGAGGTAACATTTATTACCATAAGTATATAGAACATAATTAAGTGTTTCTTCTGCACTTAATGGTTATTTTCTACCATATGAACATTTTTACCCAAGTGTATATGAACACTTTTTACCATATGAAGTATATGAATATATATATATGTATATATATATGGTTATTTTCTCTCATCATCGATCATCAACTTAATCTTTTCTTTTTCTTAGTTAACTAGTAGCTTTTTGACCGAGGTCCGTAAATCCTTCTATACCCGAACCAAGTCTTTAATAATTTTTTCTGTTTCAGTTGCCATTCGATCATATGACATTCTCTAGAATATTTTTCCAGTCGAACTATCAACCTATGGTATCATCAACTTATTCATATTTCAGTTACATGATTCATGAATTTCAGCACAATATCCTTGCAATTAAATTTCATATGTTAGGTTTCTTCTTTTCGAAATGTTCATTAAATAAAAGGAGGAGCATTTTGGTTTGGTTTATCGTTAATTCTCATGAACAGGAGGAATGGCTAGAACGTCATTTTCACACTTTCTTTCTTTTAACGACTCCGGCATTAATTACCCAAACAGTTTCTCTAACAAAACATTTTAAAGAGAGACAAAAAAGGTTTGGACTTATTGCCTTTGTGTACCTAATCCATTTTTTAAGAAATAGTAATACCCAATAATAAATGTATTGCTTTTTAAAAAATGATTAGTCAGAAAATGTCTAGTGTAATGTGAAAACCGGGTTTCAAATCTTTCAAAATACGGTTTCTCGACCTCACCTGTTTGGTCGAATCGCTCTGACCACTGCATAAAAAAAGCTCATTTGCATTAATTATTTGGGACCGTTACAACGTTTATTGTTTTATTTGATATACAATATAATTGAAATTCTAAAAGTGATGAAAAATTGTTTATCTCACCTGTTTTATTTGAGATACAATACAATACAATATATTTGTGGAAGCCCCCTCGGTACACTGGTTGACCAATGATTCATTAATATTTTTATATCCGGAGGTAGGGAATTCAAGTCCCAGATGATGAAATAAAAATTCAATGAGGCAAATTTTCAGGAGATTTTCAGCGCGGTGCAAGCATAACTACTCGTCGTGGTCTAGCGTGTCAAGGGTAAAGTGTTCCATCACGAACATGGTGCAGATAGACCGTTGATCGTAGATCCTTGTGGGTCGGTAGAATTATCTGGGTAAAATAATTTATGTATTTGTTCTCATAATTTGTAATTGATAATATTTGAGACGATTAAAAAAAAGTGATGAAAAACACTACTATTATAAACGCATACAAAATGTATTTTAATAACAATGAAAAAGAACAATGTCATTTCACATATCCATTACCAAAAAAAAAAAGAACAATGTCATTGCACAAGTTTTCAGTGTAGTCAAATTTTTAAGCTTCCATTTCAGTATATATATATTTGTCTTAAAAAAATGAAATTCACAGTATTGCCAAATCAATTCCATAGCAATCCGTAAGATAATCTTGTTGTTTCTTTCTTTTTGCTTTTGAGTTTTAACTAACCGAACCACGAACATTAAACCGGCCGGTTATCAAACTCTCTCTTTCTCTTTTCTCTTTTTGCATAACTTTCCCTCTCATTCTTCTTTCTTATCTCTCTCTCTCTAGAGCCTAGACTCTAATGCCTCGTGACTCCAACCAAAGCACTTTAAAACCGCCGCACTTCTCATGAGTCTGCGTCTCTCTTCTTCTTCTTCTTCTTCACAGTTAACCACAATCCATCTTCTCTGATCTTCTCCTCCGCCATGCGCTCGCCGCATGCCTTCCGTAACGGCGAATCTCCGACCTCACGGGACCGCACTCACTTCCACTCCACCGTCGCAGCTCAGAAACTCCGCCGCTTCAACTCCCTTATTCTCCTCCTCCGCCTCGCCTCTTTCTCCTTCTCCCTCGCCTCCGCCGTCTTCATGCTCACCAATTCTCGCGGCTCCGGTTCACCTCACTGGTACGATTTCGACGCTTTCAGGTTCGATTCCCCTTCTTCGCTGCTCAATTTCAAATATCAAAAGTTTATGAGCGAATCTGGAATTCTGTAACTGAGATCAGAGTTTTGGTTGCAGATTCGTGTTCGTCGCAAACGCGATCGTGGCGTTATATTCGGTGTTCGAAATGGGAACGTGCGTTTGGGAATTTTCCAGAGAAACCACCTTATGGCCTGAAGCTTTTCAAGTCTGGTTCGATTTCGGACATGACCAGGTGATTAACTGAAATAATTATGCTGTTTTTTTTAAGCTTAAACATGTCATTAAAAGGAAACATGTGTTCAATGATTGCTTCCAATTTTTCTAATCGAGTTAAATTATTTTATTGTTTTGGTTATCGTAAAAAATATAAAAAAGAGAGTAGAAATAACTTGGGAATTTGGCAGGTGTTCTCTTACCTGTTGCTATCGGCAGGATCGGCTGCAGCAGCACTAGCTAGAACGATGAGGGGAGGTGACACGTGTACGGCTAACAAAGCCTTCTGCTTGCAGTCAGATGTAGCCATTGGCTTGGGCTTTGCTGCTTTTCTATTCCTCGCTTTCTCTTCTTGCTTCTCCGCTTTTCGAGTCGCATGTTTCCTCATTACAGGCTCTCGTTTTCACCTTTACTGATTCATTTGTTTGTGGACTTGATGATGTCTTATTATAAACTTTACCATATATATATAAAGACTCAATCAAAAAGAAGAAGATTGTTAACAAAACCATGAAATTTACAGTATCTTGGAAATGGATGAAGCTGAAGAAGAAGCATAGAATTGAAGAGATCAGAGGAATAATCAGTTTATCTTGATTTTGTGCTACTGGCTTAAGCTTCTGCCACAGTCTGAGGTTGCTCTACTTTGACCTTAGCTTTTCCGGTTTTCTTACTATCCTTTGGCTTCTTCTCCTCTTCATTTTCCTCTGGATTAAGCTCGATCCTTGCAAAAACGGGACTCGCTTGCGCCATTACTTGTCCACCATTTAGCCCTCCCCACTTGGTGTCATTCTAAAGAAAGACAACCGTTCATTCAAAGCGGAGTTTTGAAATGGAATCAGTGGTAAATCAAATCGTTTTGTTACCCAGGTTATGCTATTGAATTGATCCACTGAATAGCCAAGCTGTGAATATATCCTCAGGCTTAAGCATGGCGCAATGGGGGATAACGCAACCGCTATAATTCTCATTACTTCCAGCACAATCACCAGATCCTTTTTAATCATAAGCAGAAAACCGTCACTAACCTGATCCTCCAACCACCAAATTTGCTAACAAATCTTTTATTTTGTATGAAAAACAGTAATTAGGGAGGGAAAGAAGATTAGGACCTTGGCTGCAGCTTCAGTTTCGACACCACCTTGTTTGAAAAGTAACCAAGGTGCTCGTTGATCCATGTAGGAATTTCCTGCATTTCCAATCTCCAAAACAGCCTCACACGCCGATGATAATGACAGATTTTCATAGTTTGTCCGAGCTTTTTCAACCTTTTAAGAGAGAATGATACAATTTGTGACCTAAAGAAGCAATTAGAGAGACGAAAGGCAATTAGGAAAATACATAGAGAGGTAAGAAATGTCATTGGAACTTTACCAGCTTCTCCACTGTGTCTTTCAAAGGAATTCCTTCGGCTGCAATAGTAGAATCTACTACTAAAGTGGACTCACAGTTCTTCTTAAGAAGGCCAAGAGTTCGGTTAAGGAGATTTCCTGAAGAGAAATGCATTAAACATTTTCAGAAATCAATTCCATAACTATATAACCAAAAGGCTAAACGACTCAAAGGATTAGTTTTTAGTAGTTAAGAAACCTATCGTGTTGGCGAGATGTGCATTGACAATTTTTATAAAGCGGTCTTCTGAATAGTCCCCATCGTTTCCAAATTCCACCTCTCGAAGGAAGAAGTACCTCACAGCGTCTGGCCCAAATTTCTGAACCAACTCAAAAGGTTCTAAAGTATTCCCCAACGATTTTCCCATCTTCATTCCATCCTATAATTTGATAAACCATGGAAGCAATGATATCAGAAAAGACAAATCCAATATCCCTCACATGTAAGCATGACTTAAGGAAGTTGGCAAGAACAAGAACTCTTTGATTTTCACATTAAACAAACAGTACCTTTGTCAGAAATCCATGGCCAAACACCACCTTTGGAAGGTTCAGACCAGCAGACATTAGCATGGCTGGCCAATAGACGGCATGGAATCGTAGAATATCCTGGTATGATCAAATAGACTTATATAAAATCATGAATCAGGAAACAAATGTGTAAAGAAGGATGTATTCCTTGCCGCCATCCAGAAAAGATATAAGCTAGAAACAAACAGCTATCCCCTAATCATCTAATCCAATAATTACATATAACGATTACGGGGTTGTTACTGTTTCCAGGAAATCCTCATGAACTCCAGAAGTAATCAGTTGTAAGCAAATATTGAAGGTGAATCGGATTACTATCCCAAGAGTAGATAATGAGTCTAAGCTTTACCTTCCCGATCAAATGCAATGAAGCAGGCCAGCCTAATGAGACGGCAGTTTCTAGGCTTTGTTGCTCATTGTCCTCTGTTAGAGCTGATATGTAACTGTAATGAAATAAGAAGAAAATTAACACTAAAACTTAATCTCACAATTTGATACAAAATTCTGTAATTTGCTACTTAATAAACTAGGGGAAACGATATGGAAAAGAAACACCAAAAAGATTATAACAGATATAAGTTATAATGTTACGTCAGTGTGTGGAGACATAATGAAGAATCAAGCGTAACCATGTAAAAAGTGAAAATAAATATACCCCAGTAGAGCGTCAAACCAGACATATATGGTTTGTTTATCGTCATCAGGAACAGGAATTCCCCAATCTACTAATGCTCGAGAAATGGAAAAATCCCTTAAGCCACTCTTTATCCAACTTTGCACCTATAAAAGAGCCTATTAGAAAAGCACTAAAATAGAATAAGTTATACTCAACAAATCTCTGTTCTATTCTGAATAATCGGTATCACCAAAGGTCCACAAGCACTACTTCAATGCTACAAGGAAGAGAAATCGAAGATTGTGTCTCACCTCATTTAGACGATAAGAAGGCTGCACAAAACGAGGATTCTGGGACAAAATTTCTTCAAGTGGTTTCTGATATTTCGATAGAGCAAAGAAGTAGTTATCTTCTTTCCTTGCAACACATGGCATTTGATGGACAGGGCAACAATTGTTTTCAAGCAGCTCTTTCTCATCCTGCAGAATTCGAAACAAACCAAAACTTATAAAAGTGTGCCACAGACCAGAAAGTAATAACCTCTCTCCTCATTGAAAGAAACAAACCTTATATTCCTCGCAGTTAACACAGTAAAGTCCTTCATAATCAGCTCTGTATATATCACCGTTTGCGTAAACTCGTGCGTAGAACTCTTGTACAATTGATTCATGCTTAGGATCAGTGGTTCTGATGAACTTGTCATAAGCTATATCGAGTTCTTTCCAAAGAGTTCTATAAGATTGAGAAATGAGATCACAATGCTCAGCAGGATTGCGTCCATTAGCAGCTGCTGAGGTAGCTATCTTCTCACCATGCTCATCTGTTCCTGTGATAAAGATAACCTTCTTGCCTAGCAGCCTCTACACAATCAAGAACCACCATATAAATTAACCATTCAACAGGAAGGAAAAAAAAAACGAACTTGATTTCTGGAAAAAATCGAAACTTTTCAAGAACCCTAAAGAGAGGGAGGTCAGAGACTGGTTGAGAAACACACCTGGAAACGAGCAATTGAATCGGCGGCGATAGTGGTGTAAGCACTGCCCATGTGGGGAGGGGCATTTACGTAATAAAGCGGAGTGGTGAGGACGAATTTCTCGGCTCCATCGACGCCATTTTCATGACTTCCGAGGCTTGAAGTGCAATAGAGGGCTCTCTTCCCGGATGAAGATTGGGTAGAAGCGAGCTTTTTGGAAAATCTGAAGCTGTTTCTGGAAGAGAATGGTTTGGTGTTAAGGGGAGTGTTAAACGGGTTTAACAGAGAGAGGGCGTTATGAAGCGGAGTGTTCAACCTGGCCGCCATTGATGAAAGACCTTTCGCCGGAGAAGCAGAGGAAGGAGATGGAAGTAGACTGCCAATTTCGAGCGCAATTTAGGTCATGGTTCGGTTTTTATCGGTACGCGAGGCCAGGAACAAAACCGGTTCAGTTGAGAGTAATATGTAAACCGATTCTTTATTGATAGTAAAGTATATATAAAAACCCCAAAATAAATTTTTTTTTTTTTACGGAAATTTGCTTTCCTTTATTAATAGAGTACAGTTACAAGCCATCATAACCCAGGTTAGGGGTGGGCGTTCGGATCTTCGGATCGGATTCGGGTCGGGTATTTCGGGTTTCAGGTATTTCGGGTTTAGGGATTTAGGTACCGATCGGGTATTTTAAAAATTCGGATCGGGTTCGGTTCGGGTTCGGTTCGGGTTCGGATCGGATCGGGTATTTTTTTTAAGATCCGAATTTTTTCGGATATGTTCGGATCCGGATCCGAAAATATCCAAAAGTAACCAAAAGTATCCACAATACCCGAAAAACCCGAAAAACCCGAATAACCCGAAATCCGAGACAAAACACAAAAACATGAATATTCATTTCAATAAAACCAATATACTTTCAAACCAAAAGTATCCAAAATACCCAAAAATTTCAGAAAAAAACAAAATAGGTGTATTCGATATACCCATAATATCGAAAATATACCTACAAAAACCAAAATACCCTAAAAATAATTAATATATTCGGGTTTATAGTTGTAATTTTGGGTATTTGGGTTATATCAAGTCTAAATATAATTAATATATTTGAGTATATAATTACACTTCGGGTATTTCGGGTACCCATTCGGTTCTCGGTTCGGTACCGGTTCGGGTTCGGTTCTTCGGGTATAGGAATTTAGGATCCGATCGGGTATTTTAAAACTTCGGATCGGGTTCGGTTCGGGTATTTTCGGTTCGGTACCGGTTCGGATTTTCGGATCCGGATAATTTGCCCACCCCTAACCCAGGTCATACAATTTTTATAAAACAGTTACAAATAGTGAAAAAGATAGGAGACAAATAATAACATATTTTTATTAACAATAACAAATAGTTACAAATAAACCCCATAATCATTTTTATTAACAATAACATCAAATATTTTTCTGCACCATAAATATTAGTTTAAGTTTTCTTTTTATTCTGTTATATATTAAAGAAGAAGACATAGATAGAAAGAAAACTATATGATCTTGTTACACTCAATGGTTTTTGTATCATGTTTGTCCTCGATTTCTACAAACATATGTAAACAACGATATGATCTTCGATAACTAATAAAGGTGATTTAGACAGAAAAAAAAAACACCTTTGTTTTTCAGTTACACGTAAAAAAATGAAAATCAGTGAAACTGTTTTTCGTGAAAAGACTGGGATGTACATTATGAACTAACATATAATATATAGTCTTTTAACAAGCAAGAAATGTGAACACAAAATATGCTTTAGCCATACAAAGAAAGAAAAATGCATGCACCTAAGTGAAGCCTAACGTGCCTTAGGGGCATCACTACTAAAGCAAGTTCATGTGGAGGGATGTCGTTACACATATATCTCCTATATCCTCTTCTTTTCGGATATCAGACACTCCTTTAGTTCATGAACTACATGAGACATGTCCGGTCTTATTCTAGGGAACGACACATGTCATTGCTACTTCAATAGCTTTCCATGCAGAACCAACGTCATGCATCCCTTGGAGTTTAGGATCCATAATATTGATGATAATGTATCCTCTAGTAAGCATAAACTTGACGCACTCTGCTATATGATGCTTTTCGCCGGTTTGGTCGATCACCCGTTGGGTTGTGATAATTTCCAATAGTACAATTCCAAAACTGTAAGACGTCGTCATTGGATCTTCCCGCTTTTTCCGGTTTTGATGAAATCGACATCCGATCTGAATGTTGTTGATTTTGTTAACGGTTCGGTATATACGCTTGTAACCCGCAATCTAAACCGATGATCTAAACTGAGTTATCAGGACCGAGTTAAAAATAAAATAAAAAAACTTTCATATGCAAAAATATGTATATAATAATTAACATTCATATTATTTTCTTAAAAACAAAAATCCAAAAAAAAACAGCCAATGAAATTCTAACACGTGTAAATATATGGCTTAGGGGAAACGCCACTTTGACCGCCGAGAAAACTGGACTTGGACAAAACGACTCTTTTTGGGACGGCGTTTCACACACACACTACTACTAGCCAGCCATTATTATTATTAAAAACCAAAAAAAAAAAACATTGAAATTTCAACATAATAACTCTGAAAAATCTAATTTAGCAGAAATATATATTCAGCAAATCAATACAACCTTCTTTTTTCAGTATTTGTTTGACATTTCTTCCTTATAGTATTTATGAGTAAATTTCCTTGCACATTATATATATTCACTATATATATAGATAGAACCATATTCCATTTCAATAATGGCGTTTTAGAAAGAAGAAGAAAAGTAAACCTTCCTCCGGTCATCTCTTCCGCCTCCAGGTACGGTACTCTCTCGTCTTTCCTTCTCTATCTTAATCCCACATTTTCTCTTCATTCCCCAACCACAGATCTATTCTTCTGCTGTTTTTTTTTGCTTTTCCTCACCAGATTTTCTTACTCCTGGATTGTCTGAGACTTTTCTATTTTCTCATTAGATTACGCTGTCGAATCTTAGGTCATCTTGATTCGTCGATTTTCTATAACAAAATCGGAGATTGTTTACAAAATCATCTCTCAGTATTAGGTGTCTTGTTCTTTCTTTGATGATTCTCATTTTCCCTATCTTTGCTTGTTTCTTTTTCAGTGGAGAAGGGCGATTTGTTGTAATTGGCGTACCTGTTATTAGGTATTGAAGCTAAAGCTTGGTTTTTTTTTTTTTAATCTGGTCAAAATGGTGTGGTTTCGAGCTGGTTCGAGTGTGACAAAGCTTGCTGTTAGGAGGATTCTGAATCAGGGTGCTTCATATGCTACAAGGACACGCTCCCTTCCTTCTCAAAATCGTTGCTTTCACTCAACTGTGTTCAGACCAAATCCTCAGAGTGCTCCCGTTCCTCGAGCTGTACCTCTCTCTAAGCTAACTGATAGCTTCTTAGATGGGACCAGCAGTGTCTACCTCGAGGAGCTGCAAAGGGCTTGGGAATCTGATCCCACCAGTGTAGATGAGTCTTGGGATAATTTCTTTCGCAACTTTGTCGGTCAGGCTGCCACGTCTCCTGGCATCTCCGGGCAGACAATTCAGGAGAGTATGCGTCTCTTGTTACTTGTGAGGGCTTATCAGGTGAATGGTCACATGAAAGCCAACTTGGATCCATTAGGTCTGGAACAGCGAGAGATCCCTGAGGATCTAGACTTGGCTCTATACGGATTCACAGAGGCTGATCTTGACAGAGAGTTCTTCTTGGGAGTGTGGCAGATGTCAGGATTCATGTCTGAGAACCGACCCGTGCAGACCCTCCGTTCCATACTGACAAGGCTCCAACAGGCCTACTGTGGGAGTATTGGGTTCGAGTATATGCACATTGCAGATCGTGATCAATGTAACTGGCTGAGGGAAAAGATTGAAACACCAACTCCTTGGCGGTACAACAGGGAACGCCGTGAGGTGATTCTCGATAGGCTTGCATGGAGTACTCAGTTTGAGAATTTCTTAGCTACCAAGTGGACCACAGCTAAGAGATTTGGGCTTGAAGGTGGAGAATCTTTGATTCCTGGCATGAAGGAGATGTTTGACAGGGCAGCAGATCTCGGAGTAGAGAGTATTGTTATTGGAATGTCTCACAGAGGAAGATTGAATGTTCTGGGTAATGTTGTTCGGAAGCCACTCCGTCAGATATTTAGCGAGTTCAGCGGTGGTATTAGGCCTGTAGATGAAGTTGGCTACACTGGAACTGGTGATGTCAAATATCACTTGGGAACCTCATATGATCGACCTACAAGAGGTGGGAAGGAAATCCATCTCTCATTGGTTGCAAATCCAAGTCACTTGGAAGCTGCGGATTCTGTTGTTGTTGGCAAAACCAGAGCAAAACAATACTACTCCAAGGATTTGGACAGGACCAAGAATTTGGGTATTTTGATTCATGGAGATGGTAGCTTTGCTGGACAAGGAGTAGTTTACGAAACTCTTCATCTAAGTGCTCTTCCAAACTATACCACCGGTGGTACCATACATATTGTGGTGAACAACCAAGTGGCTTTCACGACGGATCCAAGGGCTGGGAGATCTTCCCAGTATTGTACTGATGTTGCTAAGGCTTTGAGTGCTCCCATCTTCCATGTTAATGGGGATGATGTTGAGGCTGTTGTTCATGCTTGCGAGCTTGCTGCTGAGTGGCGTCAGACTTTTCATTCTGATGTTGTTGTTGATTTGGTTTGCTACCGTCGGTTCGGGCATAATGAGATAGATGAACCATCTTTCACTCAGCCAAAAATGTACAAGGTTCGTGGCCCAAAAAAAAGAATCTGCCATGGATTTATGACATATTGCAGTTTTCTAATTCTGTGAATTCCCTTGTCTCTTTTCAATTTGACAGGTTATCAAAAATCACCCCTCAACGCTTCAGATCTACCACAAAAAGCTCCTGGAATGCGGTGAAGTATCACAACAGGATATCGACCGGATACAGGAAAAGGTTAACACCATCCTCAATGAAGAATTTGTTGCTAGTAAAGACTATCTACCTAAGAAACGAGATTGGCTTTCAACCAATTGGGCTGGATTTAAGTCTCCTGAGCAAATCTCACGTGTTAGAAACACTGGGTGAGTAGGGTTTGTCCTTTTCTTTTCTTCAGTTCTTTTTTTTTCTCGTTCTACTGTCCCTTAAACTTTACACTCTTCTGCAGCGTCAAACCAGAGATACTTAAGACTGTTGGCAAGGCAATTTCATCGCTTCCAGAAAACTTCAAGCCTCACAGAGCGGTGAAGAAAGTTTATGAACAACGTGCTCAAATGATTGAGTCAGGAGAAGGAATTGACTGGGCACTCGCAGAAGCTCTTGCTTTTGCTACCTTAGTTGTGGAAGGCAACCATGTCCGCTTGAGTGGTCAGGATGTCGAACGAGGAACCTTTAGTCATCGTCATTCTGTCCTTCATGACCAGGAAACTGGAGAAGAGTATTGTCCTCTAGATCATCTCATCATGAATCAGGATCCTGAGATGTTTACTGTCAGCAACAGGTACTTTTAGCTCCATCCTTTTCCTGACAGATTATCGTGGTCCTAGCTTGTTTTGACAAGAAACTGGTTAGCTCAGGTTCAGCTGACTTCAGTTTGTTATTCTTTCTATGTATAATGGAGATTGACTATATATCTATGGCCAACTATATTTTTTCATTTCTTCAAAGCGGGTTCTTACATTTTGAGAAAAAAAACCTTTGTTTATTCCTTGCAAATCAGCATTCTTGTAAAAGACTTACTAAGAAGTTTTGTTTTGCTGTATGCAGTTCTCTTTCAGAATTTGGTGTCCTTGGATTCGAATTGGGTTACTCAATGGAAAGCCCAAACTCGTTGGTACTATGGGAAGCTCAGTTTGGAGACTTTGCCAATGGAGCTCAGGTGATATTTGATCAGTTCATCAGCAGTGGAGAAGCCAAGTGGTTGCGTCAAACTGGGCTTGTTGTGCTACTTCCCCATGGTTATGATGGTCAGGGCCCTGAACATTCAAGTGCTAGGCTGGAACGTTACCTTCAGGTAAATTCCATCCTAAATTTGTGTACATCTTATGGGTTACAGTGTTGAATTGGTGAAAAAAATTAAACTCATCTGCATCTTAGCTCTTCATTTTCTTCCAGACTCTAATAATGCTTATGATCTTCTGTTACAGATGAGTGATGATAATCCCTATGTGATACCAGACATGGAACCAACAATGCGAAAGCAAATCCAAGAATGTAATTGGCAGATTGTCAATGCCACAACTCCTGCCAACTATTTCCATGTTCTGCGGCGACAGGTAAGAACTATTTTCTGGGTATCTTTTTTAACCTGTCTCAAAACTTATCTTGAATTAATTCCATTTCTCAATGTCTCTCACGGTGCACAGTTACACAGAGACTTCCGTAAGCCTCTGATTGTAATGGCACCAAAGAACTTGCTCCGTCACAAGGACTGCAAATCAAATCTTTCAGAGTTTGATGATGTCCAAGGCCACCCAGGTTTTGACAAGCAAGGAACCAGATTTAAGCGATTAATCAAGGATCAGAACGATCACTCTGATCTTGAAGAAGGCATCAGAAGATTGGTACTTTGCTCTGGAAAGGTATAAGCTTTTATATGATGAATCTTGCTGTCCCCAGATTGGCAAAGATATTAGAATCAATCTTGATTATTCTGCCTCTTTACAGGTTTATTATGAGCTTGATGACGAGAGGAAGAAGGTTGGCGCAAACGATGTTGCTATCTGTAGAGTGGAACAGCTTTGTCCTTTCCCATATGATCTCATTCAGCGTGAGCTCAAAAGATACCCAAGTAAGCATTTCGGTTCAGATTGGTTTATATGCTCACCCCCATTGCTACACTTTGGCGTCTTGTTCTTTTTTTTGTTCTCTGACATGGTGTGGTTTAAATTTGTTTTTGTTTTGGTCTGAAAAAGATGCGGAGATAGTGTGGTGCCAAGAAGAGGCGATGAACATGGGAGCATTCAGCTACATAACTCCGAGGCTATGGACAGCAATGAGAAGCTTAGGCAGAGGAGATATGGAAGACATTAAGTACGTTGGACGTGGTCCTTCTGCTGCTACTGCCACCGGTTTCTACACTTTCCATGTCAAAGAGCAAGCCGGGCTCGTCCAGAAAGCCATCGGAAAGGAACCCATCAATTAAAATACTCTTCCCTTTTTTTAATGAGTTCTCAGACTGAAAAGATAAAGGAGAAAACTTTAAATAAGAACTTTGGGTGATGCAAAGTGATAAACAACACTGACAAAATCCTCTGTTTCTTTGTTTTTGGTCCCATTGATTTTGAGCCTGTCTCGTGTTGCAGGTTAATATAATACACATCATACTCTCATTTATAAAAAGTTTTGCTTTTCCTCTTCATTTTTTCTTCTTTGATACATCTTTTGCTTTGTCATCATAAAAAAAAACGTCTCAAGACTTTGGATGTTCCAATGTCTCTCAAAACGTATCTTGAATTAAGCTATCAACTCCATTTTAAATCTTGACAACAAAAAGTTTTCAATATATGGCTATCGTAGATTTCAAGCCCCTAAACGAAGGTAGATTTGTTCAATCTTCAACCTCCTCCACCATAACTTCATCCACTCACCATATCAGGTTAGACCAAAGTAAACTCAAATATTATTCTCTTTGAAACATGCCCATTTTACATTTCCATCATCGATCGACAACACATATATATACACTCAAAAATCATACGATGATATATGTGACATGTCATAAACTACTATCATCTACTTTATATTATCCAAAATGTAAAATGATAAATCAAGGACACCTTTTGAATTTTGATAATGCATCACTTTAGAAAAAAGCAAATTTGTGGAGCCACTCTAATTGCTGCTGCGAAAATACGCATGCACTCAAGTCATACCTGTCATGTGTGAGACATTTGGTACCATCATTACCAGCTTCACCATCAAATCTTTTTTCCTTTTTTCATTGTTCATTTTTATTCAAATAAATCTCCATTTCACACAAAATTCTATAATTCACGCTTAGTCGCCGCTGGTTATGTAATCTCTCTCTCCATACATAATTTACGAAAGAAGCTTCAACTTACGGCTAAGACACATCATATATTTCATTGCAAATATGCAATATCGTTAAAAAAAAACAAAACAAATGCAAACTTTTCACTATGTTTTTTTGTTTGCTAAATAATATCTTCCAAACTAGTTAGTGTTACTACGGTTGATTATCGATTGAAACATATTGTTTTTGTTTTTTTTATTGAAACATATTATTAAGTAACGTTAAAGTTAATGTTTTTCTTCACGGTGCAAGCCAATGATTGATGAAACATAAATGGGGGTTTGACTAGTATTGCATGTAATTAATGTTTTTATTATCATGCTAGAAGGGGATCGAGACTTCACCTAGATGCATTCAAGTATGTAAGCAATCCACCAAACAAAACCTTCTTTGAAAAGAAAACATATACTGCGCGAAAACATATACTGCATTCAAGTATGTAAGCAAGCGGAAACGGGTTGGGTTCGACTCTGTTTGGCCATCCAACCCGGAAAGATTTGTAATTGTGCGAAAATGAAACTGTACCTAAATGGGGTTAGTCTGGGCCGAAGGCCTGAGATTACTTCCGGATTAACCAAAAAAAAAAACATATACTCTCCATCATATGGCAATATTAATAGGCCCATTTAAATTACAACTAAAACTACTTTGTTGTTTTGTACTATGTTTATACAAGCATTATGCTACTTTCTTTTTCGACATTCAAAAGCATTTGATTTTTGGACTTTTATGATGACATAGTTAAGAAATTAACGAATTCATAACAAATATGAAAGAAAAATATTATTTTAAAAAAGATTATTACAATTTTCACTTTAATTAACTTTTAATCAAAATTAACCAACGCTAAAATACAATTTACATAGTATCACTATAATCATTCGTTTTGATATATTTTCAAAAAGATGAAATCTACATATCGAATCAATGAGATACCAGATGTTGAAATGTTTTTATCAAAAAAAAAAAAGATGTTGAAGTGTTTCCTCCCAAATCACTAATCAGGATTAGCACCAACTTCAAAAGATTTCAGCTAATGTATTACCAAACTGTGAATGTATATATGGACATACAAAGAATAAATATATGGACATATTTATTAAATAAACCTAACAAAAGTCATGTGAAAACTCGGGCCTCTCCGATCATGAACTATTGACTCATTTTGAGCATCCTAGTTCTACGCTAATATGTAAAACTGTACAAATGTCTTTAAACGTTTAAACCCCAAAAATTACAGGAGGGAAGAAACATAACCATAAAATGTGGAGACATGAAAAAGAAAAACGGTACAAATCGCATTGATTGCATTTGATGTCTCATAACGTTGTAATAATAAAATAAAATTAATAATATTCAAAAATCAAGAAACAACATAATTCAGAAAGAAAAAATTAAAAAATCAAAAATCAAAAAGAGAGAGAGAGAGAGAGAGGTTTAATCAAAAGCACCAACCAAAAGTGACCAACTTCTCATCACAAAACAAAAACAAAAACAAAGAGAGAAAGAAAAAGAAAGAAAGAAAGAAACAGAGCAACGGCCATGGAAGAGAAAGAGAAGAAAAGCAAGAAGAAGAAGAAGAAAGATAGCAAATCCTCGCCGGACATCTCCTTCAAACCTTCCTCCGACGTTAAAGGCCTCAAGTTCGGCGGCCAGATAATCGTCAAATCATTCACGATCCGGCGAGCAAGAACACTCGAGCTCCTAAAACTCCTCTCCCTCCCTTCTTCATCGTCGCCGCCGCTTCTCTCCACGGCGGCGTATCTTCCGACGAACTTCACGATCTTAGCCCACCACGCTTGGCACACACTAACCCTCGGGCTAGGAACGAGAAAATCGAAAGTGGTTGTGTTCGTGTTCGAAACGGAGGCGATGAAGACGGCGGTTGCGGCGCCGGAGGGAGGAATCTGGCCGCCGGAGATTCCGCTCGGAGACGTGAACAAGAAGATGATTAGAAAGTTGAAGAATTGGGAGATGGCGAGGTTCAAGTTCAGGAAAGGATGCATCACGTTTTACGTGTACGCCGTGAGAAACGCCGGAAACGAAGGGTTTGCGGCGGCGGAGGACTTAAAGGTAATTTTACAGGCGGTGGTGGCTTTGAAAGATTTCATGGATCACACCGCAATGCTCGTAATGCCCCACCAGAAAGCTATTAATTACAACTCTTGCCCTCCTTTTGCCATGGCTCACTAGTAAAATCGAATTCTCATTTTTACATATAATAATATATATAAAAGAAAGAAAAGTAGTTCTGATTATTATTTATTTTTGGTTCCCTATTAATATCTTTCTTTTCTTTTTGGTGGAAGATTGGTATGAATAAGATTTTGTGTTGGATTGTTTGAGTTCATCGGATCGTGATCAGGAGCTGAATCTCACCACTAAGAACTCTCAAAAACAAAACAGTTTTTTTGTTCCCTTAATGATATATATATATATGACGATCGGAGAATTGCAAGATTTGTTCGTGCAATTTGTTTGATCATTTTAAGAATAGATGCTCTCGTCATTTTGGGTCGGTGTCGATATTAATGTGTTCTAGTTATCGAAAACAAGTTTCACTATTTGTTTACTTCCACATAGTCAGCACAGTCAAATATGATTTGAATGAGATCAAAACTCATCAATGCATACCATATAGTATTGTTTATATATTTGACCAGCAAAATGCTAATAATTCTATAATAGCAATGTCAATATCATGCTATGTTAACAATGCAATGTCGTCATTGTAAAATGTCATTGCCAATGTGATTTTCAGCCTTTTAATGTATTTTGCTCATGTTTGAGTGAAATCAGGGGTGGAAAAACTACATTGAAACTTTATGTTCAACATTGGCCTATTGAACAATAGTGGACAATGTTTACTTTATTAATTGGAGGCATATTTCGAGTTATTAATCAAATTGATTTTAACATACTTTAATATTCAAATATTTACGATTCATATTCTAGAGTAATTAGATTTGGAAATTTCGATTACGGACTACGTGGTTTCATAATACGGATCTGAAAACATACCCCTAATCACCAAAGTATGACTTGCATGGAAGACATAATTATCTTGTAGATAAAATTATGTTATATCTAACGTTTATAGTGCTTGTAGTTCCATGAACCAGATTATGTTATACCTAATAAGATAATTATCTTGTAGATAAGATAATTATCTTGTAGATAAGATTATGTTATATCTACCGTTAAGATCGAATCCCCGGCCTGAACCAACAGAGCTGAAACTCATCCCGAATGGGAACTACTCTACTACAACCTCTTGGTTTAGGGATGAGTTTCGGCCCTAATCACCATTCGGGGTGAGTTTCGACTATGTTGGTTCAGGTCAGGGGATTCGATCCCCCGAATGCGGAATCATCACACTAACTCTTGGTCAAGTGAGACATCATAAGTGGGTTGTGTCACTCCCGCTCGGAAGATTAGTCTAGACCCTTAACGGGTCTGAGATTACTTTCGAATTTAATAAAAAAAAATAAAAATAATAATGCTTTATATTTTGATGGACCACCTAAATAAAACATAATAAAGATCACAAGACACAGAAATCAATGCATTTAAGCGTAAGTCTGAAGCAAAATATTCATGAGAAGCTCCCCCCTTTTATTTTATTCAAATAAAAAGGAATTAGCGAAGAAAAAAAAAAGGAATGAATAAAATTAGAATATCCGAAATTAAAACACAAAGCCGAAGATCTCTCCAACCCAAATTAAAGTTCCAAACAAATGCTACATAGACAAATCTCTTAAGACACATACATACATACTTAGTACTTACATGCACCATTGCTTGGGTTGTTTCCTACAACGACTCCGGTTCCGCTGAAATTACACGAGCCGTCATTGCGGCCGTTTTTCTGGAAATAAGCGTTCATCACAAAAGACGCGTGCGTCCTCAAGCTGGTCGGGTTAAAGCACGAACCGCCTGCTTGGATCGGTTTACAATCAACGCCTCCCTGACTACACACCCAGTCAATATTCCCTTGCAGCTGCGCATCCGTCGCTCCCGACTTAGCCACACACCATTTTCCGCCGCCAGTACTAGGCGCGGGCAATGCTGGACGGCCGCCGCCGCCACCTTGTCCCTTTCGGAGGAGGCCAACATCGTAAACCGGGGAGAAATCCGATCGGAAAAGCCCCCAGTTCCGCTCTGCGGTCGGACCAGGCTTGCGTTCTTCGTTAAACAGACCGAAAATGTAAGTCTCAAAGCGTCTGTTAGGCATGAGCGGTGTCCCTTGGCCTTGTGCACGTTTGATGATGTTGAGGTTGAACCAAGCGGCGTTTTCCAAGGAGCACCAAGGTGCGTCACAGGCGGATGGCCAGCCCGTCTCACCGACGACGATGTTGACATCCCCGTAGCCAAGAGCTTTCATAGCGGAGTAAGTCGAGTCCATGAGAGCATCATACATGTTTGTGTAGACTTTGCGGGTGAACGGGTCATGGACGGCCTTGTACGGTGAACGGAAAATGGCGAAATTGACATTTTTCGGGTCGAAACCGAAGTAAGGGTACGGGTTAACCATGAAAGGAGACTTGGTCCGGCGATGGTAAGCTAGGATTGGAGCCAATATGCCTTTGTCCCAGCCAGGTCTGAATCGACCGCTGCTTGGTGCACCGTTCAGGTCATAGGCTATGATGTTAAGTGAGTGTGCGGTTGTGACCTGAAACCAAATTGCAACAAATAGAATCAATTAATTTATTACTTATCAGACTGTAACAAGTTACATGCTAATCATGTTGGTCTGAATTTCCTATGAATTTGGTATATTATTTGATTTTCCTAGGAGCATATATATATTATATATATATATGATGTACTAAAGGAAACTTAAGGCATGTCAGACACATTACGACTTGTTTTCGCTTTTGTCATCAATTTTACCATTCACAAGAAACCGAATCTAAAGACAACCTTGGACGGTGAGATAGCACGTGGGATAGTCTTATACTTTGAATAATTATCATCTCTATAAGTTTCAAAATCTTGGAATTTTGTTTGCGATTGTTTTCCATTTTTATTTAAGAAATCAACAATTTGCAAGCGAACGAAAGAAAATAAATAATCACGCTGAATAATTAATGCGTTTGCGTGAAAATGTGGACTTTGGATTTAAATTTAGATAACAGATTACAAATCTAAGATTTTCAAAGATAATCCGCTTTTGTTTACCATTTTTTTTCCACGTTGTTCCAACTTTATATGCGCAACCAATGCATTCTTTCGGTTAAAAAAACAAAACACACTTCGTCACTTGCAATTTCAAAATTCAGAGTAGAGAGATCTTCAAAGTTTTTAAATTAAGAGCATCATTTTCTAAATTAACTTTACCAAACTAGACCTAATAATATCTGAAATTAGTATAATTATAACATCGAACTATATTTTTATTTATTTATTTGACCAAAAATAGAAAAAAAAATCATGAGATTAGGAAAAATGGAGAGAAAGCTGACCTTAACATCTCTGACACCAGCACGAACCAAAGCATTGTTAAGATTCCTCATCGCCGGTAAAAGATTCGAAATCATGTTATTATCTCCGGTGAGCAGAATCTCGTTTCCTACGGAGATATACTTGATCTTCGTCTGAGGATGAAACGGCAAAATATTTGCCGAAACCCACCGGCGAGCTTGTATTCCGTTAGCTAACGCCGGAATATCACCGTTAGGAACGGTGACGACGACGGAGATTCCAGTTCCGGCGAAGGCACGGAGGATATCTGGATTCACATCGAAGATCTTGACGCTATCGATCGAAGTCTGAGTCTTGAGGAAATTCGCCACCTGAGTCGGCGGCGGGAGGTTCCCGAGAGTGCCGTAGTTGACGCCGATGGCGGAGATCGCCGCGGGGAGGGTGAGGAATACGACGGTGGAGAGGAGGAAGAGGAGGAGGAGTGGAGTTGACGGTGGCGCTTTGGCCATTTTGCTAGTTTCGGAAAAAATGGGAAAACCAAACGATTCAAGTGAAACCCGTGAATCGTTTGAAGTGTTTTCTTATGACGAGAGATTTAATGCTTATTGAGAAAACCAATATATAATGAATTAATAAACAAATAGATATGGCCGTTTTGTATTGGCGTATACGTGTGGTATATGTATATATTTAGTGGCGACCAGCTGGATTTTTTAGAAAGGAAAAGAAAATATTATTGTCTTTCCATTTGCGTCGGCTTAAATTTAGGCCGTTGTAAATAATTGAAAAAGTGGATTTTGTTATGACCGTGAAAATTTTAGTTAATTTGGCTAAGTATAGTTTTTTTTTTTTGGATATTATTATCTTGTCATCTTTTCGTGTCTTTTTATTATAAAAAAGGGTTATGACTGCTTTTTGTGCTGTTAATAGCAATGTTTTAAATTGCGTTTGGCGCTAGTTGGACAGTCGGGTTGGATCTAGCGTTTATCCCAAAAATCAAAAATTAATCGGGATCAATTTTTGGATTTTTATTGACTTTTTAAATTTATAAATTTATGACTTTTAATGATTTTTATATGATTTTAAATGATTTTTTGGATTTTTAATAACTTTCTAACATCAAATTAGAATTTTTCAAGATTTTTGTTAAAGCAATAATTTTTTTTTAAAAAACAAAAAAAAAACTAAACGGCCGTCTAGACCAACTAGGCGGATGAATCTAACGACTAACCGGAAAGTAATTGGAACTAGACAAAAAAATTTAGAATAGGGGATAATAGTACTCAAAATATCCAAATTTGATGGTTTTGTCAATCTCAAAAATTAGATATTAGATTGTTGATTTTCTTGGATATGCTTTTAATTCTTAATGAGGTCATGAGAGATCTGAGTGTTGTAATTTTACTACTAAAACAAATAATTGATTAGGGTCAATAATGTTATTAATGTAATTACCAAATTTATGATTAAAATATTAAATGAAAAGAAAAAGGAAAAGAGGAGATAGATCGACGCGGTTTCTGATAAGAGTGATAAGGACACGTGTTTGTAACATGGAATCGTAGGAGATTGAACACTACCGACCAAAGTCAAATAGATTCGAATTTCGAAGTATGAAGATGTTGAGGAAGCTGATTCTTTAACCTTTTTACGTACCGCACGCATTTTGTTTTTAAATCTTAGCCATTTGTTGTGCTTTCTTTGGAAAATAAGTTCCTTTCATGTCTCCTCACTACTTAGTAGTTAACAGTTTATTGTCATTGTCATTTGTCAATGACATAATTACACTGATTATACAAACAACGTAACTTCTTTTATAAAATATAATTTGCACAAAACGACCCTGAACGTTTATACAATTAGGTCAATGGTTTTTTTTAATTGCAAAAACACAACATATAATGAGATAATTACAATTTTTATAGAGGGTTTTGCACATTATGTCACTTAATTAAAGTTTCATTAATATATTGACATTTGATCATACATATACGGAAGATCTACGATTAAGTGACAAAAAACTAATGAATTTTAAATTAAGTGACCGTACATGTCCGGAACATTGTGGTCGAGTGTTAGTTTGACTGGGGTATAGTATGTTTTGGGTTTCTCACCCGGATTCGATTTTCACCCGATACCAAAACCACTCCTTTAAGTGACATTAGCGTTGGCGGCTCGTAAGGATTTGAAAAATGGTGGACGCGTTTTGCGGAATTAGTCTTGAAATCTAAAAAGCCGATGAGAGCTATTTAATAAATAAATAAAAAAGTGACCATGCAATTATTTCTTCTTTTTTTTAATTGCAAAAACGTAACTTCTTGACGTTTGGATGTTCACGCCTCACGCCGTGAGAATCAGACAAACGAAGGTAGCCGAAATATATAATTCAGATTTCAGAATCACAAATTAATTATAAGGAATTGGAGAAAACAAAACAAATTTCTTTAGTGGGCCTAAAAGCCTTATTAGAGCATCACTCTCCACGCCCGTCGTTTACTTCTCGAAACACCTCACCAACCAGACCTTGGGCTACACGTCCATAGTATTTCGTAATTTACGTTATTACCCTTACATTTCCTTTGTTTTCTCCGAGAATATTCTTCTATATCCTAGAGATAATCGTCATTTCCTAACTTAAATATATTTTTATTTATATATTTGTGACCCCTGCGAGAGACAACGGCCACTCAACACACTCGATCTATCTTTTTTGCTTTAGCTCTCCATCGTCGTTTCTCGTGATCATCGTCTGAAACTTGAGAAGATGGCCAGAAAGTTCTTCGTCGGAGGCAACTGGAAATGCGTAAGCGATCTTCTTTGCCTAATCTTTGTCTACTTTTTTAGTTTGCCACTAAGTGGATGCTCGTCCTCGATCTGTTTGTTTCCTCGACGATCAAGTGAAGTAACCCGATCTTATGATCGTTTTAAAGGTTTTGTTCATTGTTTGCCTTGATTGACGTTAAATTTCAAATCCATGTTTTGATTTTATGTATGCGATCTAATACCGATTAGCGGATCTCTCTTTTTTTTTTTTTTTCAATTTTGGATGCAAATTCTTCAATGATTGATCTCGTGTAATATAGCTTTGATGGATCTGTGTGCTCTTGTTATTGGGAGAAAGATGATTATACTTTGTTCTGAATTTTAATCTGTAGAATGGAACTGCCGAGGAGGTGAAGAAGATTGTAAACACTCTTAACGAAGCTCAAGTACCGTCACAGGATGTCGTAGGTATGTGCAGCATCTTCATTGCTTTGTTGGGAATGTGGATTTTGTTTTTTGCATGTATATGATATATTGGGGATGTGAATGTGGCCAGCCGTCTTGATCTTGAAAATGCTTGAAAAGGAAAAGCTAAGTTGAAGAGTTTCTGAATTGCTTTTGTTCTGGAAAAACATATTTCTTACGTCGATTTGGGAATACATACAAATGTGTTTCATGGCTGTTTATATAGTGAAGTTGTGGGTAGATCAAATATTTGTGTCTATTTGCAAGGATGGTCTAATCTATCGAGTATTTGTTGTTGAATCGAATTTTCTTTTTCATCTACATCTCTTGTGCTCATATGCAATGTTTCTAGCAATAACTATCCCCGTTATTGGCCTAATAACTTACTGGAGATTTTATAAATGCAGAGGTTGTGGTTAGCCCTCCATTTGTTTTTCTTCCTCTGGTTAAGAGCACATTGAGATCTGACTTTCATGTTGCGGCACAAAACTGTTGGGTTAAGAAAGGAGGTGCTTTCACTGGGGAAGTGAGGTGAGATTCTCGCCAGTGATGTCTACTATGAGCTGTTTAGCCTTATTGTTTGGTTTTTGAAGTTGCATTGGATTGTGTCAAATTAATTTCTTCGTTTTGTTTTCTCTTCTCTATCATGTTTTTTACATAAGAATTCATTCACACAAGTGACTAAGAAAACAACTAACAGCTGAGAGTAAGAGCATGATTGGATAAGGGCCTGGTTTGATAAGTAGATGGAAAGTGATTGACCTATCCAATTCAAAGCTTTCATTTGTGAAAAGTTTATCTTCTGTGGTATCTGTACTTTTCATTCTATGGTGTTTGCGTATTATTTCCTGCCCTTATGTGTTGTGTGATTTGTGTGTACAGTGCGGAGATGCTTGTGAACTTGGATATCCCATGGGTTATCCTTGGTCACTCTGAAAGGAGGGCAATCCTTAATGAATCAAACGAGGTTGGTGACCTTTCATGATAAAAAGAAAATAAAATATGTGGTCTACCATTTGGATTTGAGAGCCGTGATTTTGATTTTGACCTCTATCCTACATTTGTAGTTCGTCGGAGACAAGGTTGCCTATGCACTTGCTCAAGGTTTGAAAGTTATTGCTTGTGTTGGTGAGACTCTTGAGCAGCGGGAGGCTGGGTCGACCATGGATGTTGTGGCCGCCCAGACTAAAGCTATTGCTGGTATGTTTATTGTCAACCACTTTTTTCGCTTTTTGATATCTTTAGTTCGTTCTCTTTGACACTGGGGACTGTTGTATAATTGTATTAGTTTCTGTTTCTGCTCACTATGCTCCATTGGTGTATGTTTTTAAACTGCACAGAAATGCTTTGTTAGCCTTTTTTTTCTTATAAAGAACTCCTTTTTATTTGGTAATGGCAGATCGGGTGTCAAACTGGTCAAATGTTGTGATAGCCTATGAACCAGTGTGGGCCATTGGAACCGGAAAGGTCGCCAGCCCAGCCCAAGCTCAAGAAGTAAGTTGTTCTCAATGTGTGTGAGCACTTTAACATTGTTGCATATGCGTAATGACTCGAGATGAAAACCATTACTCTTTTCTCTTACGGGATCATGTTTCGTTTATGAACACAGGTACATGATGAACTGAGGAAATGGCTTGCAAAGAACGTGAGTGATGATGTCGCTGCTACTACCCGCATCATTTATGGAGGTAGACAACAGTAGCATATCATATGGCAGTGACGTGATTTTAGTTACACATACTTATTTGTTATGAGGGATGATGTCGCTGCTACAAGTTCTTTATGTTACTTATAGCTTTGATCATGCAAAATATTTGCAGGATCCGTCAATGGTGGTAATTGCAAGGAGCTAGGTGGTCAAGCCGATGTTGATGGTTTCTTGGTCGGTGGTGCTTCCCTAAAGGTATTATGTTATTGCCTTGTAAAGATATCTTGGTTTGTTTCAATCAAAACCTTGTCTTAATCGTTTTTTTCTTTTCCATTCTTGCTTTTGCAGCCTGAGTTTATCGACATCATTAAGGCTGCAGAGGTGAAGAAAACCGCCTAATGAGTTCATCAAGCAGTCTCAAAATCCTTTGCTTTTCAATTCTCAACTCCGATAAATTGAATAAGTTGTATTTGGCAAAGGTTACTCTCTTGCTGTGTTGTTTTGAGAACGCAACAATCATTTTCTTCGTGGCCATTTATTTAGCTGTCAAATTACAAATATCTCTCCCGTTTTCTGAGTGAATGTTTGGTATTTTTAACCTCACGGCTTTATTTTCAATTTCTAAAACATTTGTTTCATAGATAGCGATCAACCCCTATTTCTACTGTCGTCCGATCATCATCGTATTTACTGTTAGCTGAAATTGATTGTACATCCTATGTATCAATTCAGTTGGCATTCAGTGCGGCGGTAATAAAATAACGGTACAAAAAGTTGGTAAAAACTGTTTTTTTACTGTTGTCCCTATTTCTCTCTAGCACTACCTCTTACAGGCTATATTGTACCATTAACTCTTTATCTTCAAACTTTTTTCACCGTTTTGTATCATCGACTAACTAGTGATGTTATAATGGGCTTGATAGGCCTAAACGGACTTGATATAAAAATTTCATTGTTCCATTTCCATTGTCATTGTTCCACTTCCACTTTCATTAGCATTTTGTTATATTTGATCTCTGAATAATGGTGTCAGCCACTTTGAAAAGTGCAATACTTGTTTGAATGATGAAACTTATGGGGTTTGGCCATTATAAGCTAGCTAATAGCTATTGTCACTTGTCAACGAGAGGGAAATTAGTTTTTTTTTATTATTAGTTGCTTTTGCCTAGTAGGTTAGAAATTTTGACATTTTAGGTTATAGAATATTGTTATTTTTAACTTTATTGTCGGTAATCATGAAAAACGTCAACCTTAGGAAAAATCATGGAGAAAGTAAAAATGGAAACGAAAATCATGGAGAAACTCATTATTAGTAGGAATGTCATACTTTGTTTGAAAAAAATAGCGTATGATTACGAGATTAGTAGTAATTAATAAAACAAGTAGGAAGTTAGAGTAAAATACTCCCTCAGTTTCTTTTTATAATTAGTTTTGGCTAAAAGTACAAATATTAAGAAACTCATCTTCTACCAAAAAATATAATTTAATATATAAATTAAAAATATATTCGATAAAGGTAAAAGTTGCATAGAAACATGAAAACAATTTATATTGTGAAACAAAACAAAATCTCTAAAACTATTTATAAAAAGAAACGGAGGGATTAAATGGATAAGCCCCAAAAAAAAAAGCTCCGTCCTGTCTTAAAATATTAATATGAATATGGATTTTATGATAAAGTATTAAAATACTAAACAGTCTAAACTCAATGTAATAACAATGAATATGGAGTTTGACCCGACTACGAAAATCCAACTAATGCCAATTATAAACACACAAATTGGGTTGATACGTGACTCAGCTACAAACGTGATTACGTTATATATTCCAAGTCAACCCACATTTCTAAAGATCCTCATAATTCATTAAAAAAAAAAGGAAAAAGTAAGTATCTAAGAATGATACGGATTGAATTTTTTTGATTATTATATTACTATTATTTAGCTGGCGTTGGACGTATTTGCTTAACGAGCAAACAATTGTGACCTCACGAAGAGAGGTTTGACGAAGTCATCGATCATTTCGCGATGGCGTATTTTGGGGGTCATCTAACTGGAACAAGGTTTTGTGATTTTTAAATTCGTTTGTTTGACTAGTTAATAATAAAAGATATATAAAACTTATAATGGGACAAATATATGAGTTTTTCTAAGCGAATACGTCGTTTAGTCATTTTATTTTCTCTTTTTTTTTTAACACTTAAGAAAAATTTATAAAAACTATTACAAAACAATTTCATAATAGACAATTCTCTCCGCTGCACAAGAATTTACGATAACGATAAACGGCTTTATTTGCAATACACTGGAGATTTCCTATAAATTTATAAAAACCATTACAAAACAATTTCATAATAGATAATTCACTCCGCTGCACAAGGATTTACGATCACGATAAACAGCTTTATTTGCAATACACTGGAGATTTCCTATAAATTTGTCTTCATTAATGCGTAAAAATTGCATTTTATGAGAATGGAAACCTATATCTTCTGGTGTATAAGTATTAATTGTATTTTTTTATTTAATGCAAACTTATATCACTAAACTTCCATTTTTTCTAGTAATTGTTTTTGGATATTCGACTCATAATTTTTTTAGATTAGATAAGATAAGAGGTTAAGTCAGTCTATTTCCACCAAAAAAATACAAATTAATAATCTTATTTTGCTGTAAATTTTCTGATTTAATTTTTTTTTAAAAACGATTGCAATAGAACAAAAAAAATAAATGTTATTAACATAAACTAACCTAACAGAGAGCTGGATAAGCTCTTTCACTTTGCTTTTTTGGCATTTTAACGTTTAACCTCAAGTCCATTTTCTTCTAATACTAGTGTGTAATCCGCGTTACGAGCGGACGTGAACACAATTGTGTTTTTAAAAAATTTGGTATAATATTATTTTAGTTTTATTAGTATGATTGTTAATGGATTTGTCTCTATTAGCTTAAGAAATGTAGATTATTTATTCTTAAGTTTTTTTNGAATAAAATCTGATGGGTAGACTCGAGCACCTCGTGCTAGCTTGTCTGCCACTGAATTGTTTGAACGTGGTATATGTGTGATAGAGAAGAAAGTGAATTCCTCCTTACTCCTTGCGAACTCCTCCAATTAGTTGGTTTTTAAAAGTTAAGTTTTGTCATTTTAAAATTTAGGAAATTGTATATTTTTTTAACTCAACTGAATACTAATAAAATAAATACTTCGAAATAGGGTTAGTTTTGTATACTCCGAAAGTTACTTCGAATACTAATAAAAGGAAAGTTAGTTTTGTGAATTTAGAATTCTCC
>PKML01010034.1:109671-143384 GCA_002933935.1 Eutrema yunnanense | reverse complement strand
TCTCTTTTTCATAGTTATGTATAATTGCAATTATTATGTTAAGTATACCTTAATTTTATTTATTTGTCTCTTTATTAGATGTAAAAGCTGCCAACTTATATTTTGCTTTATGAATTTAGTTACATATTTAACTTATTTGTTTAATTGTTAGGATTTGTTTGATACTTTACTTTTAATATGTTTCTTAATTTTGGTGGCTCTTATTCTCTTTTTCATAGTTATGTATAATTGCAATTATTATGTTAAGTATACCTTAATTTTATTTATTTGTCTCTTTATTAGATGTAAAACTTGCCAACTTATATTTTGCTTTATGAATTTAGTTACATATTTAACTTATTTGTTTAATTGTTAGGATTTGTTTGATATTTTAGTTTTTTTATAATATTTGCGATATAACTTAATCTAATTAAATATTTATAATAGTTGAAATATATTATGATAACCAAATTTATTAAACCTTTATTATTTTCTGGTTTTATTTAGAATATGAGTAATTCTTTTTCAAATTCTTTTCATAATGTTAAAACCAAATTTATAATTAATATATGTATTTAGTATGTGTATTAAATTTTTAGGATGCTGAGGTGGCAGCATGAGAAGAAAGAAAAGCTTTCTTTATATATATAGATAATGCCAATAAAACGGACAAACAAATAGTATATATTTTCTTACAAAAGATAAGTTATTTTTTCTTTTTGTTTGTCCGAAAGAGTCTTACTTTTCTTACCTACTTGTACAAGTGGATGAATATTTTCTTACCTATTTCTATAAAACTTATGGAACTCTACAAGGTCGAAACTTGTTTTTGTGTGTGTTTCTAACTTTCTATCAGACCAATAATACGATCCCCGAATATGTCTCGTAATTCGACACCGAAACGAGAGCATAAAAATCGAAAAATACCTATGGCATGAATATATATAACATTTTTTTTTTTATAAAAAAAAATATCTAACATTTACGACAAAAAGATAATAATAAAAAAAAATATCTAACATTTACGACAAAAAGATAATTTTTATATCCAACCCCACCACGGCTTATTCAGGCCGCCAAAAGATTCCGAAATCTCATGACCATATATATATGAGTCAGGTCTAATAACTTACTATGAGATTAATGATCTTTTAGCTGTTTACATCGAAGAAAAACATAACCTTATATTATTGAACTCGATTTAGAACCTCAAAATTTTGGTCAAAGAACACTTTTTGTCTCAATTTGTTTTATGGACTTTATTACACACAGAAAAAAAGACCTTTCTTCTTCTCGTTGCCTCTCTTATCTCATCATTATCTTCCCTCAGTCTCTCTCTTATATTGTTCAGCTTTAATGAGTCTTCTTCACTCTTTCTAATTTTCCTTCCCATGTTTCTCAATTTCTGACAGAATCTGTTCTACACAAAAACAAGCAGCTGAAGAAGCAATTTCTTGTCAGAAAAGGGGCGAAACGAGCTTCTTCCTTAATTCTTCGTTTGCTTCCATTCTCTACTGATGGGTTCTTGCCTCAGTTCTCGTGTCAATAGTACGTTCTCTGCAACTACTAACTTTTTCTCCTTAACCTCTCATTTTGTAAAATTTTCCCGGGAAAATTTGGGATTTTTTTCATGTGCCTCTCTTCCAATTCGCTCTTTTATCGGTTTATTGTTGATGGGTTTAAAGAAAAGGAATGAAATTTGCAAGAATCTTCCCGTGATCCAAGTAAAAAAAAAAAAGTTTTCCTCTTTCTCTCTCTCCCCTCAATTTTGACTTTGGTCAACGCTTTGTGTTTCTGCAGATAAGAGCAGTGGTCTCTACGACCTTCACCTCTCGAGCTTTCAATCATCATCATCGGCGGCTCATAAGAGAGAAGGAGAGATACTTAGCAAGGCGAACGTTAAGAGCTTCAGCTTCAACGAACTCAAACACGCAACCAGAAACTTCAGATCGGACTCTGTTGTCGGAGAAGGCGGCTTCGGTTGTGTCTATAGGGGCTGGATTGATGAGACCACTCTCTCTCCAACCAAATCGAACACTGGTCTTGTAATCGCTGTCAAGCGGCTTAACCCTGATGGTTTTCAAGGTCACCGAGAATGGCTGGTACACAACATGCTCTTATGTCTCCAATCTCAGAGTTCCAATGTTTGATTCTGATCTGACTCTGATCTGTTGTGAATTCAGACAGAGATCAACTACTTGGGGCAGTTAAGTCACCCGAATTTAGTTAAGCTGATTGGTTATTGCTTGGAAGATACACATAGGCTTCTTGTGTACGAGTTTATGCACAAGGGTAGTCTGGAGGATCATCTGTTCACAAGTGAGTCATAAATTTCAATACTTTATGAAACTCATGGGAGGTTGTAGCGTTGCTTGTTCTTATGTTTGAATGGTTTTGAAGCAGATGGTGTGCAGTGTAAGCCGCTCTCTTGGATTCTACGGATTAAGGTTGCGCTTGATGCAGCTAAAGGGCTAGCCTTTCTTCATAGCGACTCTGTCAAAGTCATATACCGAGACATCAAGGCCTCGAACATCTTGCTCGACTCGGTATACGCTCTTTCGGAAATCTTTTAAAAGTATCAATGTTGTCTTAATCAGGGACTTTAAAAAGATACTGACTTGGTTCTATTTTATGACTACAGGACTTTAATGGAAAACTCTCAGACTTTGGGTTAGCGAGGGACGGTCCAATGGGAGAAACAAGTTATGTTAGTACAAGGGTCATGGGGACATTTGGCTACGCCGCCCCCGAGTATGTGTCAACAGGTAAATTCTCATACACAAACTGTTACTAAGATATGATACAATCCAATCAATGGTTGGATAATGAAACGCTGGTTTTAATGTGAATTTCAAGAGTACCAACTACGAAATTCATGCGGTTAGAGTTACAGGCTTAATTCTTGATTCATATTCTCTCATCTTTTCAGGTCACTTGAATGCTAGAAGCGACGTATACAGTTTCGGGGTTGTGCTTCTAGAAATACTCTCTGGAAGGCGAGCATTGGACCATAACCGACCGGCCAAGGAGCAAAACCTTGTGGACTGGGCTCGACCGTACCTCGCAAGCAGGCGAAAGGTTCTACTAATTGTGGACACTCGTCTTAACTCACAGTACAAACCCGAAGAGGCAGTGAGAATGGCAAGCATTGCTGTGCAGTGCATCTCGTCCGAACCCAAGTCACGCCCAACCATGGACCAAGTGGTCCGAGCCTTGATACAACTGCAGGAAAGCATGGTTAAACCGGCGAAAGTTGACCCGGTTAAGGATACCAAGAAACTTGTGGGATTGAAAACCGAAGACAAGTACCAAAAAAACGGCTTAAACAAGAAAACTTCCTAGTTAGGTCTCATGTCTCCTCGTGTTTGTAATATTGTGTGAAGTGTTTTTTGTGTCACTCGTTATAGTTTTGTCCCTGAAAATACTGATTTGGAGATTTTTTTTTGTCTATTTGATAGATCGAATCGAATATTTTGGTGATATAATATGCCAAAATGCGATAGTGATCAATTCCACTCTCTTCTTCTAACTAATTTTTGTCAAATTGATTCGTTTAGTGAATACATATCATATATAGTAAAAGCGTGAATTTTCGGAATAGAGCTCTCTCATTCACTCTAAACCGTAAAATTCGGTTAATAGGTCTATTTTATCGGTTCAAATTAAGTTTTTTTAGATTTCGTAATTTGCCGTACCGATTCTTATTTTCGTATCTAATATTTGTACTTATCTTATTTTCGTATCTAATATTTGTACTAAACAAAAGCTCGAAAATCTAACAGGTGTGGTGGCTATAAATATCACGAAGAAAGGAGAGTCTTTCGCATCAAGAAGAAATCAAACTTTATGGTCTGGGGAAAGAAAACAATGAAAGAGAGGTACTTGGGCTCGCCTCAGTGACATTTCTTTTCTTTTCTTCGGCAATTTTCTTCATCTATTTTTTTTATTTTTTCCAGCCACCCCAATATATCTATCTATTTTTTTCAGTCAACGACTGTGTATAAACCCACTCTCCCACGGCGCTATTTGGTTTTGATCATGTTGCCACATGTGTTTCACGTTTGAAATCTGGGTTGTATCACTCTATGATAATCATCAAGATTCTTCGTGTTTGGACACATAATTTCCATCCATCGGGAAAAAGGTTCAAGCTTATATTATGTGACGAGCAGGTTGGTGTATTCTTTTAGTTATCAATGTGTCTCTTTTAGTGATTCTAGTGTTTAATTTTATTTGTGTGTGCAGGGCGTGAAAATACATGCTACTGTCTTTACATCTATTTACGACGTTTTCTCAGGACGACTAAATGAGGGTATTTGGATTACACTTACTCAATTCGAGGTTGTTCCTGAATGGGGTAGTTGTAGATCTACTATGCATATTTGTCGGATCTTCTTCCATAAATGGATGGTAGTCTATAAGATTCATTATTCTTGTGGCCGTAATTTCTTTAGTTTTGTCATGATAAGATTTTGGCTCAAGTACATTGTGACGATTATTTAGTCGGTGAGTTTGTTTGTTGCTCTTATGTTTATTTGTTTGTGTTTTTTATTTGTTTATTTATGTTTTGTGACCTTACGAATATATGTTTTTGGTTTCAGATTTAATTGGTGAGGTTGATGTCTGTTAGTTCAATTGTTGGGATAGTATCTACCAGACAGATGGAAGGGATAGTATCTACCAGACCATCAATTTTGATCTGAAAAACATGCGGTATTTGCTTATATTGTTCATTTGTTTTTTTTAGAAAATTCGTTGTAATTTTATAAAAAAATCGTTGTTAATATTTTTATGTAGTGTTGCTTTATTTCTAACAAAAATTGCTTCAGGATTGTTCTGTTAAACTGCGGGCTAACTAGAGAAATGACTTTCAAATTTTATAATGATTTGAACGATTGTTATGGTGCTACTGCAGTTTGTGTTATTAGATGGAGAATAAATGATGTATACGCAGGTAGTCACGCTGCTTTGTTCTGGTTATATTTTTGATTTTGTTATTTAAAACGTGATTTCTCTTAAATGTGTCGTTGGAACATCTTTTGTCTTCAGGAAAGATAAAGATTGGTACAACCTATCCTACCCGCGTCGTGCTTAATCCCTCTACCGCAGAGGTCGATGATTTTAAAGCAAGGTGAGTTCGTCTCTAATATTTAGTTGATTGTTTGCTTGGTATTGGTCATTTTCTTCGTGTCTCATGACTTAAAAAAAAATTGTGTTGCTTTTGATTGTAGCATGACGAACAAGAGGATTCGACGGGTTGTTGGGGGAGCTCGCGAACGAGATTGATAATTTTTTTTATGATATTTATTGCTTATTGGTTTTAGCCTTTTTTATATTTTTCCATGTCTGCTTTCTATTTCTTAGATTTTGTTATGTTTTTATTAGACTGAATTTTTTAGTTGAAGAAAAGATATGGTTCATGGTTGGTTTACGAGATTAAAAGGCTTTTGGAGAACAAGAAATGTTGTTTATGATTATTTTACTTTATTATAAGGCTTATGATTGAATTATTTATCTTCTAAAAGGTCCTGGTGTTTTGTGTTTTATTTAGTGGTCATATTTTAAAAAAGGTTCGAGAGAGAGCCACCACGTATCACAAAGCAGCTACGTACAATGTCGGTTTTCGTATATAATTACTTAGAAAATTTAGTTTGTTGACTAATTTAGTACAAACTGGAACAACGAGTAAAATTTATTCGTGTACCCATATATTCGTTTTAGCTATTATCTCGAGCAAGGTTAAAAATACTCTTCCTTTTTTTGTTTTTTATTTCGTCAATCTTTTTGCTCTCACCCTGATTCGCATCGACAGTCGCACCGAAAATTCGTATGTATATATTCGATTTTGCATTTATCTCTGTTTTATATTGTCTTATATTGATTTACCTTCGAGAAAAATGTAATCGTCTTTGTTATATCGATTTTTACATACGGGATCGTAAGAATATTATTATTTTTTATATCGACTTGTATTTATGGAAAAAAGATCTTTTGATCAATATGGATATGTACATACAAATTTTCAGTTAATATATGTTTTATTATATTAATGTTGATATATACGTACTAATACATTAGAAAAGTACATATATAGCACTTTTTTTTTTAGATATACACATATCAATTAATAAAAAATGTTAAGTTTATTATAAAATTCATTATATTGAGTTATCTATGTGTTTAAAAAAATATTTAAGTTCTTATGGATATATACGTACCAAACAAAAAATTAAAATATTCCCTTATTCTTTTATATTTGCGTCGATCTTCTTATTCTCATCCTATTTGGCCGACTCATTATTTCACTATAAATATTATTCTAACCTATAGCCTTCTTGCAAGACTGAAATTCATAACGTTTTTCTTTTCCACCACGTTGTTGACAAAATCGTTTCTCCGGAAGAAAGTCGCTGAGATGGTTCTAATTAAGGACATCGATCGAAGCAATGATCGTTACATACTCAGACACATCATGAAACTATGGAATTCATTGCGAAATAACAAAGTTGTCTCTATTGATATGGTTTTGGTTGATGAAGTGGTGAGTTGATCTTTGTCACGTATTTAATATTGTTTGTGATATTATTGAAGCTTCGTTGTGCATATAATACAATGTCGTTTTTTTCTAAAAGTCATGATTCTTTATGTGTTTACGCAGGGTTACAAGATTCATGCAACTATTGATGGAGATTTGGTCAAGAGATTTGAAAACGATCTTAAAGAAAGGTGTGCAATTTTGCTTAGTAATTTTGCTTATAAGAATTACACTACTATCTACAGAACAAATCCTCTCTCTTTCAAAATTTATTTCTACCGGACCACCGTTATCAAACCTTGTGATAATTTTCCAAAGGATTTGCCTTTCAACTATTTGAAAGAATTCTCAAATATAAAAATGGGCAATACGATAATACTGTCTTGATAGGTTCGTATNCCCAAACTCAGGATCCAATGGGTATTTTGGCTGGAACCGGAACCGGAACCGAACCGAAATTTTTGGTCGGTTCCGGTTCGGTTCTTCGGTTCCGGTTTTTTTGCCCAGGGCTAGCTAGGGGTAAACCAACGAAGAAGTTGGATGTGATCATGTGTGATAAATCGTAAGTTTGTTTTATTTCATTATCTTGTACTGCTAACTATTTTTTATTTATCGGATTTATATTGTGCAGTGATCTCCGTTTGAGATGTACTTTGTGGGGAGATTTTGGAAAATCTGTGAAAGAGTATGTTGTCAACAACACAGCATCGGTGATTGTTTTCGTTGTTACGTTGGCATCTGTTTCAGAATGGAGAAGTAATTTGGTGAATGTTATGCATCTGAATCTTGTGACAAGCATTGTTGAGAATGCAAGTCCGAATACGAAACATTTGAGTAATTCTATGGACAGGGAAATTGTTCATGAACTTCTACAACTTCGTCTCCTATCCGGTTCTTTATCTGTACTGAGCTATTAAGATAGTTTTTGTTACAGTGTAAGTATAGTCTCAGAGTTTAGACATGTCTTAGTTACAGTGGTAGACTGGTAGTTGTTGATATAGACTTGATAAAGATTATAATAAATTTATAGGCACAAAAACTTAATTTATGTTCGAACTCATTATAACATTTGAAAATATCCGACTCTGTTTTGTTGCAACTTTTCCAATGAGAGCAACGAGGCATCGTTTTTGAAAAGTTGTGTATTGTAAATGTGTTTCATCAGATTTTGATTTTGATTGAATGAATCAAAGTCTTACAAAACCTCCATTAGAGGAAGCAATAATATAACAGAACATCGATGAAAAAAACATGTTAGCCCACAAACTTACGCTCTATTTCTTAATTTCACAAGATTTATTATAATACTTTTAATGAAATTGATTATGTACAAATCCATACAACTATCAATTATAATTCCTATACAATATAAGAAGAAAAAAACTGGAAGAAGAAGTCGAAGGAGACGAAGACACAGAAGAAAAATAAGTCGAAAAGATGAGGAAGAAGACGAAGACAAAGTCATATCAATTAAATCCGGAAGAAAAATAAAAACATGGACAACACAAAATAATGAAGAAGCATAAGGATACGAAGATGAGAAAGTTGAAGAAGAAGAACAAAACCGGAAGAACATGAATAAGTCATCGGAAAAGTTAGAGATGAAGAAAAAGAAGAAAACCAGAAGATGAAGAAAACGAAGTAGTAGAAGAAGAAAACCCGAAGATTATGTAGAAGAAGTTGAAAAATATGAAGATGAGGAAAGCGACGAAGAAAAAACAAAAGAATATATAAGAATTCAAATAAGACAAAGAATATGAAGAACAAGAGGAAAAAAAGGAGGAATAAAAAAAGTGGAAAAGAAGTCGGGGAATACGAATATGGTGAAAAGGAAGTCAAAAACGATAAAAAAGAAGAAGAAAGATACAAGGAGGAAGATAAGAAGAGGAAGCAGATGAAGACGAAGCAAGCGAGATAAGTAAGAATAATAAAAAAATATATGAAAAATCAGAAGAAATAAAACGAAGAAAAACCAAAAAAAAAAAAAGAAGCATATTTCGCAGAAGACAAAGTTGATTAAGGAGTAGAAGTAGAAGTCGGAGACGATGAAGATGAAGAAGGAAAAGACGAGAAAGATGAAAAAAAAAAAAGAAGAGGAGGAAAAAAAAGACGAAGCTGATTAAGAAGAACTCGGAAAATACGAAGACACATACGTTCAAGATAAGGAAGGATTGGAAGATGAAGATGACAAAGTATGATAAGGTGAATATGGGGAATGAGGCTAAGAAAAACATGAAGAATAAGAAACCAAAGAAAACAAATGCGATGAATTAGGAGGAGGAAGAAGAAGAGGAAGACGAATAAAAAATGGAAGAAAAAGAACAAGAAGAAGTCAAAGATTATGAAAAAGAAGAAGCCCAAGACGATTAAAAAATAAGGAAAATACCAGGAAAAAGAAAAACCAGAATATAAAGAAGAAGAAGATAAAGCTGAATAAAAACCGGAATAATAGGATGAAGAAGAAACATAGTTTAGGAAGAGTTCCAACGAGGGAGGAAGAAAATCGTTCGTAATTACAATGTGTGTGTCAAAGAAACATTATTCATTATATTATCGAGCTTTGTGAGTTTCGTTTCCTCAGTTTTACGATCACATGTGAGAAACACTACACAATTATTTATAAAGAAAGATAAGGATTGAGTGTGTGTAAAAAAAAGTTTCAGATAAGCGAGAATTTCGTTGGTGTTGCATGAACATTTTGGAGTCTTACTAATGACGTTAGCAGAAAACACTTCATTTCGAATCGATAAGGATATCGTGAGAGAAATTACTCTTCGAAACATTGGATACTTTTTGTACTATTGTCTCAATCGTATGATATATTCGATTTTGCACGAGTTTAAAAATTAACTTCAAAATTGAAATGAAAATTGATAAATTGAGCAAATCGACTGTTACTATACTAAACTTAAAAGGACTTTTAATTGACATGGGAAGAGGCTACTGGTAAATTTTCTTTCAAATGATGAAAGGATTCTCTATGACATTACTGATATAACATAGTATTTCCGTCTTTTATCCGTACAAGTTTTGGTTAGCATTTGGGCTCCTTATCATTCGACAAACAAATTAATTTCGATGGAATGTCTTTGGATTTTCACTTTTCATGACTGATGACTGTTTCGTTATTATATCTTCCCTTTTTAATTATATTTCCCCTTCATTTCAAGAGGAGTGTCCATGTTAGAACGGTCAGATAATATGTGTATGTGTTATCTATGTGCTTTTACTTCACAAGATTCTTTGAAAATGATCGTTTGTGTAAAGATAGCCAAGCCCATAAAAAATGTGAAAATATACGTCCGAAAAATTCCAAACTTTCAAAAAATAATTATAAGAAGGAAAACTCGAGGAAGACAAAAAATCGAAAGTCAAATAAAAGGAAGAAGAAGTAAAAGATGTGGAAGAATAAGAAGCATGATAATACAAAGGCGATAGAAGAAAATGGAGAAGATGAGGCAGAAGAAAAACCAGAAGAATAAAACAAAGAAATTCAGAAGAAGAAAATGAAGAAAACCCGAATGAAAAAAAAAGTCAAAGAAGACGAAGACGATAAAGAAGAAGAAGTAGGAGTTGAAAACGATGGAGGATAAGAAGGAAAATACGAAGAATATGAAAAACTAAAAGATAAAAAAGAGGGAGAAGAAAAAGACAAAGCCAATGAAGACAATGAAGAAAAGAAAAATAGTCGGAGAAGACGCAGATGGTGAACAAAGAAGAATGAAATGACGAATTTGGAGAAGGAAAAAAAACAATCAGAAGAAGAAGTCGGAGAATAAAACTAATACGTAGTAGACGAAGTGGAAGAAAAAAAAAGAATAAAGAAAGAGAAGAAAACAAGAAGATGAATAATACAAAGTAGACGAATGTGAAGATGAGAAAGAGACGAAGAAAAACCACAAGAAGAAGAGTCTTGATAAGACAAAGAAGACCAAGGAGGGATAAGAAGCAGAGAATGAAGTAGGCTAATAAAAATTGAAAAAGAAGAAGAAGAATAAGAACTGAGATAATACAAAGATGATGAAGAAGAAGTCAAAGAAGTAGAAAAATACGAGGAAGAAAAAAACAAAAAGAGGAAGAAGAGGAAGAAAAAGAAGACACAACAGAATATTAAGAAGAAGTATAAATCGAAGACGATGATGAAGATGAAAAAAAAGGTGAGGACTAAGAAAATCAAAAGATATATAAGAGGAAGAAGAAGAAGTCGAAGTCAAAGACGATGAAGAAAAATAAGAAAAAGATGAGGAACTGACAAAAGCTTTTAAAATTGGAGAATGAAGAAGAAGACGAATAATAACCGGAAAAAAAAGAATAAGGAAAATACCAAGACGAACAAAACCAAAAGATAAAGAATAGGAAGAAGAGTAGAACAAAGCAGAAGAGGAAGAAAAAAGAAGACAAATCATAAGAGGGAAATGAAATAGAAGTTGAAGAAGAGGAAAGAAAAGATGAGGAATAAGAAAATCGAAAGACAAATAAGAGGAAGAAGAAGACAATGAAGAAGAAGAAGCCGAAGACAGTGAAAAAGAAGAAATAAAGGACGAGGAAAAAGAAAATCTGAAAGTTGAATAGGAGGGAGAAGAGGAGGACGAAGTCGTGAAGAAAAAGAAGGAAAAGACGAGAGGGAGAGGACCGAAGAAAAGAAAAATATAAATCAGAATAAGAAAAATTAGGACAAGACGAAAATGTTGAAGAATAAGAAGGGGAAGAGGATGATGAATTTGGAGAAGAAAAACCATATAGAATCTTTGAGAAGAAGTCACATTGACAATCTTATGGTGATATTGATTTGATATTATCTTTGGACACCTCGGAAGATTATCAACTTAAAAGTGATAACAACATTAAAAAGCTTACACCGAAATCCGAGAAGATAAATTACGGAAAAGATTTTCTTTTGAATAAATAGTGACACTTAAGGTCTGCGGAATAGCAACATGGTTAGAGAGCTGGGAGCGATAAGATACATACATATGCCGCTCTTCCTGTTGTATGTGTTGCTGCTTCAGCGGTTGTGGCCTATACTTGCTACAAACGGTTGTAATGAAGAAATTTGAATCCTAAGATGATTGTGTATTGTGTTTCAATTAGACATTGTGACTTTGTTTCAAATTTCAAACTATATTTCCCCTTAGCTTCAAGAGGAGGGTTCATGTTAGAACGGTCAGATAATATGTGTCCATGCTATCTATGTGCTTATACTTTACAAGATTCTTTGAAACTAATCGTTTGTGTAAAGATAGCCAAGCCCATAAAGAATGTGAAAATATACGTCCGAAAAAAATCTATAAAATAATTAGAAGAAGGAAAATACGAGGAAGACAAAAACTCGAAAGTCAAATAAAAGGAAGAAGAAGAACACAAAGAAGAAGTAGAAGATGTGGAAGAATAAAAAGCAGGAGGATACAAAGACGATAGAAGAAAAAGGAGAAGATGAGGCATAAAAAAAATCAGAAGAATGAAACAAAGAAATCCAGAAGAAGAAAATGAAGAAAACCCGAATGAAAAAAAAAAGTCAAATAAGATGAAGACGATAAAGAAGAAGAAGTAGGAGTTGAAAACGATGGAGGATAAGAAGGAAAAGACGAAGAATATGAAAAACTAAAAGATAAAGAAGAGGGAGAAGAAAAAGACGAAGCCAATGAAGAAAAGAAAAATAGACGGAGAAGATGAATATGGTGAACAAAGAAGAATGAAATGACGAATTTCGAGAAGAGAAAAAAAGTAATCAGAAGAAGAAGAAGTCAGAGAAGTCAGAGGAGAAAACCAATACATAGTAGACGAATAGGAAGTTGAAGAGAACGAAGAAGACGAAGGTGATGAAGAAGAAGAAAGAGAATAATATAACCCGGAAGAAGAAGAAGATGAAGACATAACATAAGAGGAACAAGAAGTTGAAGTCGAAGACAATGATGAAGATGAAAGAAAAGGGTGAGGAATAAGAAAATCAAAAGATGTATAAGAGGAAGAAGAAGTAGAAGTTGAAGACAATGAGGAAGAAGAATGGAAAGATGTGGAAAACACGAGTGACAAAGAAAAAACGGTAGAAGAAAAAAAAACGAAGAAGAAGACGTGAGAGAAGACAAATGCGAGTTCTCCGTCTTCATATAATCGTTATTGTTTTTTGAGTTTAACTCAAAAAAAAAAAAAAAATTTGGTATTGCTTTTTCAGTTTTTAATTTTGTATAGTGTTTATTTTTTTTTTGGATAAGCTTTATTTTGATCATGTATATCTCAAGTGTTGTTCTAAATTTTTTCGGTTTATAACATAAATTTTTTCATTACGTTTTTAAGATCCTTTTGGCCCGCGCAAGGCGCGGACTACCTACCTAGTCTATATATATAAAGTGAGTTTTTCTTTCTTCTCATGCTGCCACCTCAGCATCCTAAAAATTTAATACACATACTAAATACATATATTAATTATAAATTTGGTTTTAACATTATGAAAAGAATTTGAAAAGGCATTATTCATATTCTAAATTAAACCAAAAAATAAAAAACTTATATGAATATAGTTCTTTGAAATAATAACATGTTTAATAAATTTGGTTATCATAATATATTTCAACTTTTATAAATATTTAATTAGGTTAAGTTGTATCGCAAATATTATAAAAAAACTAAAATATCAAACAAGTCCTAACAATTAAACAAATAAGTTAAATATGTAACTAAATTCATAAAGCAAAATATAAGTTGGCAAATTTTACATCTAATAAAGAGACAAATAAATAAAATTTAGGTATACTTAACATAATAATTGTAATTATACATAACTATGAAAAAGAGAATAAGAGCCAAAAAAATTAAGAAACATATTAAAAGTATTTACACAAAAATTTAAATTAAGTTTGAAAATTTAAGATCATTGTGTTTTGTGATATTATTTTTAACAAAAAAAATAAAAATAAATGTAACTACAACATGAGAAGAAAATAAAAGTTTTGTATATGCAAAATATGTATCATGTGATGTAAATATATTTCAATTCTGATAATAATTACCATCCATTAATACAATAGTTTTCCCTAGAATTTGAAAAAACATTTACTTAATAGAAGATATATTATATTGAATTAATCTAAAAAAATTTCAATTTAATAATTTACTTTTATCAGTTTATTTACATAGTTTAGAAAAACTATAGAATTTAGTATTTATAAATTATGGATTAGATTTATTCTAAATAAAATCAAACAAATGTTGTGACTTCAAACAATCAGTTATATATGGAAATCTTTTTCAACAAAAATAAAAGAAAAATAGATTTAGGAATCACAAACATATTGTACACATAAATAGGGTTAAAATCATACATGAAACCCTCCAAAAATAATAACTTCACATGAAACAAAATTAAAAAAAAATTATTATGCTGCTTTAAAATGTAAATATCTTCCCTTTAAAATGTAAATATTTTCTTTTTAAAAAACTCAACTAATTGCATAAAATAAAATTGATCACCAAAGAAAAAAAGAGGTAAAAATGTATATCATCCAATAATTAAACACATAGATGATCATAAATAAAAAAAAACTAAAAAAAATACACAGATCTTAAGCTGAGAGAGATAATTAAATTAACTACGAGACCAAATAAAATAAAATACCATTAGATTAAAAAATTGTTTACCACGTCCGCGCGGATCACACCCTTTGTGATTGAAATTGAAAGTGAAATCTCACCGGCGATGGAGGAAGATATCGGAGAAGACGAGGGTTTTAGAGCAGTGGGTAATGTTTTTTTACAGGATAATCTTATTCACAAGAACTCTCTCTCTCTCTCTCTAAATATTTGAATCGACGCTCGACCCCATATTTCTTATATTTTTCCAAATCTGCCCATATTATCTCAAATGTTCTCATTAACCTATACATCTACGATGATTTTGATAGTAAATTAGTGATAGAAATTAAATCGCTTTCAAATAAAATTAGATTCATTTTGTAGTCACCAACACTGGATCATTGAAAATGAATAATAGTAAATTCTGAACATTTTATTAGTATTCGGTTAACCAGGACATGTAACCTAGCGGTTTGTGCTTAGGCGGTCTCTGTGTTACCACCCGGGTTCGACTCCGGTGTGCTGCGTCTTTGGATGCTTATTAGTAGGAGTGGGCACTTCGGTTTGTGGTTTGGTTTCGGTTCGGTTTTTTTGGTTTTTTCGGTTTTTCGGTTTTATAAAAATTCAAACCATATAAAAACCATATATATTTCGGTTTGGTACGGTTCGGGTTTTAACGGTTTTCGGTTTATCGGTTTTATAAAAAAAGAAACCATTTAAAAACCATATGCAATTTTGGCTCGGTTCGGTTTGGTTCGGTTACGTTTTTTAGTTTGGTTCATAACTTTTGATAAGGCTTATACAATAAGCAAAAATAAAATGAATGTATAAATAATATATTAAGCTAATAAGTAGGCAAACTAATAAGTGCAAAAACAAAAAGAATTCAAAGACTAGAATCAAAATCAAATTGTTCGTAAATCCAAATATCATCAATAAAAATCAAGACTTAAAAAAACCTAGAAAATAGATGAAAAGAAGAAAATTCATATTCTTATCATCATCATTAGCCACGATTGTTCGTCTCCTCATGTTGCTTATGAATCTATGATCACCAAAATTAACAACAAATAAAGAAAAACAAGAAAGCTATATAAAATTAAGAAATCTAAACACCAAAAAACAAGAATGGATAAATGATAAATCTAAACCAAACCAAAAAAATTATAAAGCTATATAAAATTAATCTAAAATATAAAAACCAAAAAAACCATTCGGTTTTACGGTTTTAAACCAAACCAAACCGAAACCGAACTCTTAACAAAAATGATAACCAAATGAGTTTTTAAGTTACACCATAACCAAACCATATGATTTATTTCGGTTTGGTTCGGTTCGGTTTTTTCGGTTACGTTTTTTTTGCCCACCCCTACTTATTAGTTTGTTTGATGTCAAAAAAATATATTAGTATTCGGTTTTAGGTAAAAATAGATAAAAATACAATGACTTATTTCGAAGTATTTTTTTTTTGAAAGTTCGGAGGAATCTAAATTCACAAAACTAACTTTCCTTTTATTAGTATTCGAAGTAACTTTCGGACTATACAAAACTAACCCTATTTCGAAGTATTTATTTTATTAGTATTCAGTTAGGTTAAAAAATATACAATTCCCTAAACTTTAAAATGACAAAAACTTAACTTTGTAAAACCAACTAATTGAATAAATAGTCAACCAAAAAAAAAAAAAATTCAAATTGTGGATCACTCACTAAACAAATACATAAATAAACATAAAATTAAGAAAGAAAAAAAAAACTTAAGAATAAACAATCTACATTTCTCAAGCTAATAGAGACAAATCCATTAACAATCATACTAATAAAACTAAAATAATAAGACAAATCCATTAACAATCATACTAATAAAACTAAAATAATATTATACTATTTTTTTTTAAACAAAATTGTGTATACGTCCGCGCGTAGCGCAAATCACACACTAGTAGTTAATCATTACAGCTGTTGATTAAATAATGAACACTGTCGTTACACGTAAACATTGTCGTTAACCAAATGGAACATCACACATTCTGATTCTTCAAATGGGCCTCGCGTTTGGGTTATGAGTTGCGCAAAATAAGGCTAAGCCCATTTCATAGATGATGGGCCCAACTCTCCAGTCAATAGAAGAAAGCCACCTTCTCTCTCTCTCTCTCTCTAGACACTATTTCTCTCTCAGGAGAAGAGCTTAGGGTTCACTTCAGATCTGTCTTCAACCTTTTTTGTTTTTGTTTGAATATCTTCTCTGCTACTCTCGAGTTACCAAGTGCTCCGTCGCAGGTACAATTCCTGAATCCCTCTTGAAATTCCAGAAATCCTCCGATTGTAAACCCTAATTTCTCACTTTCCTTCCAAAAAATCAATGTTTTTTCTTGATCTCGCGTTGAATTCGTTATTAGGTTGTCCTGGTGATGAGGAGATACAGTCCGCCTTATTACAGTCCTCCGAGGAGAGGATATGGCGGTAGAGGCAGAAGCCCTCCTCCTCCTCCTCCTCGACGTGGATACGGTGGACGTAAGGGATCTAGTCATGGAAGTCTCTTGGTTCGAAACATTCCTCTCGATTGCAGGTATTCTGTTTGCGCTCAAATTATCTTTTAAAGACTCAAATTGTTTTTGCTGATTATGTTGTTTTGATTTTGCAGACCAGAAGAGCTTCGTGTGCCCTTTGAGAGGTTCGGACCTGTGAGGGATGTCTATATCCCTAGAGACTATTACTCAGGGTGAGCCTTGTTCCTTTCTCTATGTCGTGATCTTTTTCTTTTTTTACCTGGAATTACTGATTCTGTGCTACAAATGATAATGAGTCTGACTTTGATTGTTAATCTTTATAGATAGACTAGTGATCTGCTGATAAGATAGACTAGTGATCTGCTGATTAGCACATGATCTTCCAACAGTGGAATTTGCTTGATTATTGCTTGGAGCTATTTTCACTTCCTTTTTTCATATTGAAATTGTGTCTAAGAACTCTTTTTTTTAGTGCTGAACAATTTGTTATGATAAAAAAGGGTGTTCATATGTCTAGGTGTGCACGAATTGAGATAGAATGAAGCTGACATATGAGCTGTTATTTTTGTGCAAGCCGTGTGATACGCATTTCACTTCTTTTTTTTCATTCCCACTTATTGATCGAGCTAAGTTCTCGAGGTGAGAGGAAACATTTTTTCGTTTGAGCTCTCAATTCTTCAGAGCTTCTTATTTTCAGTTTTACTTTTTCCGTAGTAAATTAAATGTTAAACTGATTCCCCAGGGGGTATGTTGGCTTGAAGTTAAAACAAGACCAAGCCCCACATTTGATGAAGGCCTCGTGAAAGTAATAAGTGTAAAATGTTTTGTTTGGAAGCAAGTGAAAGTCCAGAATGTTTTCTTTTGTTTGGAAGAATGAAGTGAAGATTCTTCTATGGAAGCAGTATTAAGTGAAGTATGTTCATAAGTGAAGCATGTTTCTTATGAAGCTATACGATAAATTTACTCAAACCATAGAAGTTTGTTGGGGAAGGTGACTTGAAGAGAACTAACTTTGGGATCAAGTGCTACTTATTTTTACAAGATATCTCTTGCTTCTTTTCGAGTTGCTGTGCTTGAACTGTTAAGAAAAGACCAGCTACTAGCCCTATTTGTGTAAGTAGAGCTCTGCTTTTCGTAGAAGTTCTCAGAAGCTGACGTTTACGGTATTTCAGAAAGGTATACAGTTTAGGGGTTGAGTATAGGCTGATTTTACTGGTAATCCTAGTTTTTATTTTTGTGTTATGTGCTCTTGCTATCAACCATCGACCACCTGGAATGATAAGCTTCTAATGATTGATGCAGGGAACCGCGAGGGTTTGCCTTTGTGGAGTTTGTTGATGCATATGATGCTGGGGAGGCTCAAAGAAGCATGAACAGGAGAATATTTGCTGGGAGAGAGATAACTGTGGTTGTTGCTTCAGAATCTAGGAAAAGGCCTGAGGAGATGCGTGTGAAGACTAGGAGTCGTAGTAGGTAAGTTTCCATATTCTGATTGCTAAAGCAAATAAGTTATCAATCAAATCGCTCTGCCTCAGTAATACGTTTATTGTTTATAAAATGAAGTTGAGAATGAAATAATCACAATGATTTGTTTCAACTTTTCAGGGAACCTTCAGGCTCTAGAGGTCGTTCTCATGGTTAGTGATTTTCGCTTTGATTATGCACTTGTTATGTGCTTTAACAGCAAAATTTCAACATATATGAACTCAGCTAGATTGTGATACACTTGTTAATATGCATAGCTTGTGCTTGTTTATGATTTTTTGTTCTCAGGACGGTCTCGCTCAAGATCTATCTCTAGATCACGCTCTCCACGTCGTCCATCAGACTCTAGAAGCAGATACCGCTCAAGGTAACATGCTATATCACCCATACATTTCCATAACTGTCAAGTCAACAAGATGTATGTATGATTAACATAATGGATATTACAGGTCTTATTCTCCTGCACCAAGACGAAGAGGAGCAGACTATTCAGCATCTCCAAGGAGAAGGCAAGAGGAACGTCCACGATCACCACAAAGAGGTCCTCCTAGAGGAGAAGAAGATGGAAAATACAGTCGCAGGTCCTATTCCCCTGGCTATGAAGGTGCTCCTGCTGCAGACCGGGACAGAAATGGAGACAATGAGATCAGAGAGTAAGTGTGTCTGATTTTCTTTTGCCCCCTGGGGATTGATTGTTATCTGATTTTTCGTGTTTGGACATTGTTTGGTCTTTTCAGAAAACCGAGCTATGAACCAGAGGAAAGGCGTCGTGGTGGAAGAGCTGTTTCAAGGTCGCCATCGGGATCTAGGTCCAGATCCGTGGAGGTGTCTCCAAGGTGAAACTTATGTTAAAAAGCCTATCTCTCTCTCTCTCTCTCTCTCTCAGACCAAGACTGTGTGCAACTCTCTACGAGTTTTGTCTCTTTTGTTTCTCTAGTAGTGACTTGAAAAACTCCTCCTAGTCTGGCCTGTTAAAGATATTCTTCTTGGGATGTGATGTTACTTGAGAACGTTCTCAGTTTGTGGGTCTGTTTTAAAAAGGTTTGTAAGAAGAAGATTTGGTTAAGCTTTTGATTTGAGAAACGTTTAATGGTCAAAGTCGACAAGCGGTATCTTTATTCCTAAGCAGCAGCCCTTTGTAAATTCCAGAAGAAGTCGTAAGAATTTCTCAAAAGAGAATATAGAAAAGTCCATTATATGTTTTTTGGGTCGTTGCTGGACATAAAGTAGGACTTTTTCTCGTATTTGTTGGTCCCCTTTCTCAAACCAGGGATAAGATAGTAATTTAGTTTGGTTGACCAGACCAAATTCAATAACTTGGGTTATGTTTGAAACTGAAAAATAAATAAGAATATTAATAATTTTTGATCTGCGTTTCTTTGTTTGTGTGTATTTAAGGTCTTTTCCCTGACACAACCTACTTCATCGTTTATCTTTCTTCTTCTTTTAGCACAAAATTTATTTACAAAAGCTCTCCAGAGATGGCTGTAGGAATCCTCGAGGTTAATCTGATAAGTGGCAAAGGTCTCAAACGCTCTGATTTTCTTGGTAATTACTAATTTCTTTCCTCTCTCTCAGATTTGAATTGTTCTTCTTTTCTTTTTTTTTTGCTTTTAGTTTAACTTGAGTTGATTTTAATTTTGTTTAGGTAAGATAGATCCTTATGTTGAGATCCAATACAAAGGACAAACCCGCAAAAGCAGCGTTGATAGAGGTAATTTTACTTACTAATTTTATTCTCTCCAAATCTCATTCAGCTTTATTCGCCTTTTTTAGTTTTGACTTTTTTCGTTTCATGCGACAGACTAGTTCTCCAATTTTTTTTTATTTTTTACAAAGAGATTTAACTCAAAATTTCAGAAATTGTTGTTATTGTCTTTTCATGGAGGAAAAAAATGTCACGTGGAATATTTACTTTTAAACGCTCACATGCTCGTGAACTTATGGTTGTAGTTCTTTGATGGTAATAGTCGACAATTTAAAAAAAAAAACAAATTACCCCAACAAGTCAACAACCATTATTATATATTAAATCTGGTTGCATTGCATCTATAGTTATTTTAACTATCTTCACAACATTACATTAAACATGCTAGCTTGAGTAATCTATTTATTTGTGTTTCCAATTTTAAGTCAAAAATGTATAATTTTAGAAAATGAAAAGTCAATTAATCTACAAAACTAGCTTACTATTATTTCGCTATTCGTCATCTCAGTAAATTATATTTGAGGCATTTTGTGGTAGCTTGTAAGTTGTCTTTTCTTGCATAGTGTTTGGCCAAACCTCATATTTAACTAAACATCATATATTAAAATAAAGATTTGACTGAAATTTGAGTGATTTTAAATGGAAAAGATGGAGGTAGAAATCCGACATGGAATGATAAACTGAAATGGAGAGCAGAGTTTCCTGGCTCCGGCGCCGACTATAAGCTTATCGTCAAAGTCATGGATCATGATACTTTCTCCACCGACGATTTCATCGGCGAAGCTACGTAAGTATCATCATATCCTATCATATATGATTGAAATAAAACCAATAATAATATGTATGAAATAAACAGGGTATATGTGAAAGAGCTGTTGGAAATGGGAGTGGAGAAAGGAACGGCTGAGCTAAGGCCGACCAAGTACAACGTCGTTGACTCCGATCTCTCCTTTGTCGGCGAGATTCTCCTCGGAGTTTCTTACTCTCTTATGGTACCTACCGTGTCTCTTTCTTTTTCTTTTTTTACCTGCTACTAAATTTTATTTACCCTCTTGATTAATTTATTAAAACTCTCTGTTTTCAGCAAGAAAGGGGAATGGAAGGAGAAGAGTTTGGTGGATGGAAGCATAGCCAATTTGATTAGTTTCGATTCTTTGATTCTGTTTTCTTGTTTTACCTTTAGTATCCACGTCATTCATAAGTTTTAACTTACGTCATTAAGCTATTTGAGTTACCCCAATGCATGTATTAGATCTCATTGTATTTATAATTATAATTTTACAGACTTGTATCAAAACAAAATTTTATTTAAAAGAAAAAATGCGTTTGGTAAAACATATTACATTCACATAGTGGTGACATTCTCAATTTTGCGGATCAGCTGGCTGAAGAAGACGGCTCGACCATGAAATTAGCTATCCTGTTCAACAGGTTTAAACCGAAAACCGTTTCTTCGCAATTGATCTTGACTGTTAGATTCAGAACTTCAGTGCATTTACCTTCGACTGTGATGGTAATCAAAAGAGGGATCTCACTGCTTAAGATTTTGCTGCTGAATCTTAAACGCAGCCCAGTTGCAACTTCAAGTGTGTTTGCAACTGGCAAATCCACAGACACAAGGTATAGATTTGAATTGCTAAGCACCTTTAGTGTTATACTCTCGCAGGTGCTAAGAAATTTGTCTTTCCCATTCTCCATTCTTGAATCTTTGATATGATCTGCAAAACTACACCTACCAAAAGTGAAAGAGAGAACCCAGGTTAGGGAATAGGGAATATCAGTTTGCAAAATGAAAATGTTTTTACCTTCCAAGTTCTATGTTACTTTTTTGAAAACTTTTTGTGCAGAAAGTAAAAGTCGAACTCTCTTATAATGACATCAACCTTAAATTTAAGTAGAGAAAGCAAGCTAACCTTCGACTATATTCAAACATTCCAGGTAACCGTGATTCTGTGGCTAAGAATTCCTCGACGCTCATCGAAAATGGTTTCACAAGGTATCCAAGATCAGGTCGTAACTTGACAGGAACCTGCTTCCCATTGTAATGTAAGGTTAACCTCATGGGAAGCAGGTGGTGATGAAACCGAACCTGGATAAGCCTTTTTTCGCTTTGACGTGGTTCAAGGCAGCTGATTTCCTCCATTGGAATTAGTGTTGGCACATTGTTGTGAAATACACTGCAGGGTTTTCGAAAAGGGAAATGAGAAATTAAAGATAATGGTTTTCTACCAGGACTAATTCCTTGAAGAATCCGGATGAGAACTTGTCTAATACAACATGTAATTACGCATAAAGGAATAAAACTCACTTTGCTTTTCCTACCAAAGTCTGTTCAGCAGAGTCTGATACTTTCATTGCTTCTTCATCTTCCAATTTCACCTCAAGGATAGGTTCCGTAGAACTGTTTTCAAACAGAACCTCTACACAAACATGCAACGGAGATACAGCGGAGACTTCGGATAAAAAGGTATAGTCTACCTTCAAGCCATTGCCACTTCCTGGGTCTAAGAGAGCATAGCTTTTAGGCTTCACTCGGCTTCCTATATCACCAATGGATATCTTCGCATAAGAGCTCTGATTCCTATCTAATGCAGATGAAGATTGATTTGATGTGCTAGGCTGCTCGTCTAACCACAAATCAAGGGCCCTTTTTGACCTTAGTTCTTCCTGGTCAGCGGAAACAGCAATCTCTGAAATTTGAATTAAAGGATCACTGGCATCATTGGATATGATTCTTTCATCACCACCACTGCTGAAATCTGAACCATTAGATGATTCAGAATCATATTCAGAAGAGCCGTCCTCATCCACTGTTTCAGAAGATTCCTGAGAACCATTCAAATCAGCTGTGGCCTCTCTTTGTCTATCAGAATCTGACAGCTGATCATGTTCTTCAAACACAAAACTACAGGGCTTTGGAAGAGGTTCATATCCAGGAGCCGCATGAAGAACTATCTGTGAAAGAGATCCAGGAAGATAAAAACGATTGTGCAGGGCTAAAGGTGAAAAAGGTTTCAGTTTTCTTCCAAAGACATGTTCCACAACATGCTCAGCAATATTTTCTTGTGATGCCACACTGTCTTCCGCTGTCCCAACTAATTTGCATGCCAGCAATTTCTTGAGGAAATGAGTTCGATCACGAACATCATAGCTTAAGTCACATTCGCCCAATTCAAGCACATAAACCACAATCCTTTTCATCATCTGAAAATGGTCAACCTCTGCACTTATTAGAACCTGCAATTATGAAGGTAATTTTGATAATTACTTGATCAATATCTTTTGAGAACTGTCGTGAGATGTGCCCAAGTAAAAGTACATATTAACACGACTAGTAAATATTTTCGTAGTATACCTAAAAGATTCACAGGAAAGAAAAGCCAGCGGATAATTTTTTTTATATAGTATTAGCTCAGAAATAGAACTGATTTTTTCAGAGAGAAAAAAATGATTGTTCAAATAGCACAAATGTAGATGGCCTTTCTCATTAAATTATATAGCTTTTCTTTCAAATGGGTCGATGTAGAGATAGAATACTGGTTATACTAAAGGTTTTCTTAAAAATAATTGAACTCAGAATAAGAGGTTTTGAAGCCACGCCCCTAGCTATTACCTTAGCATTAGTATTAAGAATCTGTAGTTTTGTCTCTGATGCCTCTGATTTAAAGCTCCATGCAAGGTACTTGGTTATTGTGGTCAGCATCCTCGGAATGATATGACCCAAAGAGCAGTAGACACCTACCATCCAAATAATAGTTGCACGAGCAGCAGCTACCTTGATTGAATCCAGACTGCGGAACAGTTGAATTATCACCTTCAAACAACCAAAACAAGAAAAAAATCAATAGATCATTGAAAACAATTTACAAAAGAGTCAACAACATATTTGAGATCATTGCAACAGATTCTAAGCATGTGTTTTGAAAGTGACAACATTCAGAAGCTTAATCAGTGAATGAGATGTGTATACTTTCTCATGACTAAGGGGATCTCGCTCTATGATAGTCTGAATTGACATCACGGCTTGCACCAACACCCCAGCTTCTCCATCCACTGACTCGAGATCACCAGCAAAAGATTCTGCAACATTTTAAGAGCTACTTTAACTTAACTGCCAATTAGTTTAACTAATGAATGCAATTGAAATGAAGCATAACAGACCCTGTCTAACTAGTGCTAGCAATCCATCAAGACATGTAGTTGGAATTGTCGACAGTCTTTTTGCGCACAAACCAATTGCTGCAACTGTATCAGCTGCAATTCTCCTGTCTGGATCTTTGATATAATCCTGGAAAAAGCTCACGGTTTAAAAAAAATCAGTCATGCACACATAATTTTTGCTAGAAAACTACTAATAAGGGACAAAGATGACGATGCTTATTTAACAACACCTTCAGAAGTTCTTATTATACTGGAAACCCAAATGATCACGCAAAATTTCCAGAATGAACAAAAAAAGTTCTATAACGGATTAAGGATAAAGTAGTACCTCAAACTCTCTCAAAATCGAAGAGATAGACGAAGTGGTAGCAATGAGGGAAAGCATCTCCAGCTTATGTGCTTTAACTTGATATGCGTCTGACGAACACATAAAGAAATCTTCAAAGTGTGGAGCAAAGAGAGAAGGGACTGCTTTGGCAAAAACTAGGATATTGCAGAGGACCTGCCACAAATATGAATAAACAACGGTCAAAGAGCAGATTTTATCACGCTCACACAGACATGTGTGGATGTGGAGTGGACGGGAAAGATAAACACTGGCGGGAAAATAATAGAATGTTACCACATATTTAGAGGCAGTGGATGACCTAAGCAAAAACAGGAGCGGTTTAACAATTTTTTTAACATCTTCCAGAGGCGCCATTATCCACTGAACACCAGCTGCTGCTAGTACAACTGCACTGTTGTTACTCCATAACAACGGGGATGTACACTGAAGCAGGATCTTAACATCTTCATTATATGCAATAGATGTGGTCTCTTTGCTATCTAATGCAGATGACACTGTATCCGGGAAAGTAGATCGTGATAGGTACTCGTCTGGACCTTCAACGTAACATTTAGATACAAGGCTGACAAGATTAGCATCAAATGAATCACTCTTATCACCATCTCCTTTATCCAATGTGAGATGTCTGACTAGACCATCCTTCTCATAGAAGCCATTATTATCCAAACCATGTAACGACAACATCAAAGATTCCCGTACAAGTCCATGCCTTGCAACAACATAGCGCAAAAGAGTTCCTATGAGTAATATCTGACCCCACTCCTCTACGTCGGGAAGAATTTGGCACAACTTTTTATAGTTCTTTCTGATCAGTTTGAAGTTATTTGGACAGATGGAGGTGAATGCTGCTGCCGCTGCTCCAACTACTCCTGGAGAATGGTCAGTTAACAATATCCCCACTAGCTGCAACAAGGCCGATCGTATCCAATGACAAATCACCATTCATAATTAAAATTCCTAAACTCAAGGACATCAAAAACATAAAACCAACACTAATCTGGAAACACTAGACGCTGCATAAACAGATACTTCACAAGATATTCGAATCCTAGTGCCCAACTATACAAGGCAGTAGTAAAAAAAAAAAAGCATTTGAACTGCCAACGGTAGGCATGAGTTATATAACAACTAAACGAAATTGACAAGACAAACCTCTTCGATTGCAGGAGCGTGTTCTTCCAGCCGCAAATCATGCAACTTTGGAAGAGCATTTCCAGCACATTTTCGGACATAAACCGCTGGATCCCTCGCGCATTTACCCACAGCTGCAAGTGCAAGAGGTGCAATTACATGTAGGCGAATCCCTGCCATAGTACGAAGTGCCCAAGCCCTAACCAATGGATTTGGATCCCCCAAGTCCTTCTGGAAGTAGTTGATCGATAGCAACGCTTCATTTGGACGCCTACAAAAGCAATAGAAGCTCAAATGTAAATACATCAAGATGTAAATGCACAAACAATATGTAGATTTTTGTGTTCACCTACTTTTCGGCATAATGTAGCAAATACAAGTAAACCAGCTTCTTCACTTCCGATGACTGTGACGCCACATTCTTGACCACCTGCCAGTATAAGAACATTTCGAAATCTGAGCAGTAAGATTCTTCTCTCCATATGATCCAACATTCTAGGATTGTAAAACCTTAATTCGATCTCACAGGTTCAATTCAACTGATACGGAATTCAACATTATCAGAGGCATCAAATCAAATAGGTAAACACCTGAGGGAAGAAATTGGAGACATCAAATCCCTGGGCGATAAGAGCAAGGAGACGCTTGAGAGCTTCACATTTCTCGGATTCGAACTTGCTATCGAGAAGTGGAGCAATGTTGACGTCCTCCGGATCGTCATACAGATGCGCGTCGGTGCCGATGCGGAGCACCACGGCTGAGGCTTTGCTCAGAGTCTCCGCCGTCGAACCAAACTGATTAAACATTTGAAGTTTCCGATCAAAGCCACCTCCGAAATTCAGAAAAGAAAAAAACTTCAGCAACTGGAGAAAGAGACTCAGACGATGAACTTTTCACTTTTCAGAAGAGAAGCATTGTGTTTGGGTGATTGAATAGCCTTGTCCACAACCAGAATAGGAGTCAATTCGTATAAATGTTGGGCTATTCAGTATAAACCGGATGGCCCCCGCAAAATAGCCGGAACCGAAGAACCGAACCGATTAAGAGTAATCAAACCCGAATCGAAATCTATAAAAATATCCGATGGATCCTAAACTCTTAAATCCGAAGAATTGGAACTGAATCAAGAACCGATCGGCTACCCGAAATATTCAAAGTATAATTATATACTCATAAATATTAGTTAATTTTTCGGGTATTTAAGGTATTTCAGGTATATTTTTTGTTTTACGGATATATTTTCTTTAATTTTTGGGTATATTTTCGGGGTTTTGGATATATTTTGGGTATTTCGGGTAAAAAATATCCGAACCGAACCATATCCAAAAAATCAGATATTTATCGGTTTTCAAAATTAAGACCCGATTAGAACCGAACCAAAACCGAACCGATATCATATCGGTTTCTATATGGGGTCCAAAGTCTTTTTACCCGAAATATCCGGAACAGATCGGTTGCTATCTTAAACAGAACCGAATATCCGAATGCCTAGAGCTGGCGGATCTTACTGGGTGGATCTTAAACCGATTTGATTAACCAAATCAAGCCCATCGAGAATGGGCTAATAATAAAACCCTAAACCCATCTTAAATTTGTATATGTATGCGCTCACCACTAGGCTCAATTCGCCGTCTTCTTCATCAATCTCCTGTAAAATGCTTTCCCGGAAAGTGAATCTGGAGTTTCCTTCCTTTTTGTTAACATGAATCCATTGAAATTTTCAAATTATTTTTGGGCGATGATTATAATGAGAGAGGATTGAGTGGGGAGTGTGAACAAAACTCTTGTGGGATGGAGAAAAAACCCAAATCGAAATCGAAGGAGAAGTAAGATATGATAAATGTCTTTTTTATTTTTCCCTTTATCGATTCTGGGCTATTTTTTCTTCATCCCTATCCCTCGATGACGGTCCTTCCAAATCGTACACTTGATATGAGCCCTTTTATATATTTTAATTTCATTGTTGTTGTTGTTGATTTTGTGTTCTTACACTGGTTCTGTTCAAAAACAAAAAAAAACAATTTTGATAATATCAACCAAGTGGATAATGGTGATGAAAGAGAGTTTAGGGAACCTCAATTAGAGCTGTTGTGTATACTTTTGTTAGTGTCTCCTTGTATCTGATCTTGAATGCAGTCGATAGCAAGATCCCAAGTGTTGTATCTGTAACCCTGTTCAGACCAAAAAAACAAGTATGATTACCACAACAAAGATTTGAAAACTCTAATACACACACCATTGTAATAGTCTGGTTCTCACGATGATATATCTTGCTAAAAAAGAGCCATCTTTCTCAAGGATCAGAAAGCAAATTGACAAAAAGGAAAACCAAAATCTAATTCTTGAAACCAAAAGAAAAGGGCAATTTCAAAATGTTGGGAGGCAATCGGATAGATTCTTAAAGGAACTCACAGCTGGAAACAATTATGTCTATAATCGGTACAATCTGAAATCGACACAAACTTGAGCAAACGGGAGATGGAAATTTACATCAGAGGAATGCGAAAAGCACATACAGTAATGTGGGGAGATGAAAACTTTACATATAGTGAAATTCGACATTACAAGCAACCTTTTGTTATTTAAGAGCTGCGGGCTGTTTACTATTTTTCCAACAGCCACCTTCAGCTTCAAAATATACTAGTTTACAAAGTCAAAGATCTCGAAATTGAAAGTGGAGCTTCTTCGTATCTACCACTTGAAATGTTTCGATTTCCTCAAATTTCACTTAGACCCTGAAGTTCTTTCCGACAAAGGTTTGTCCAAACTGCCAGTTTGAAGGTACGATGTTCCATGAAGTAGAGGTTCTACGGTCACTGGCTGTGACACGGAAGGAAAGTGACTGACCAACGAGAACAGCATTAGACTGCCAGTTCTGTCCCCAGTTCCTAGTTAAACTCATCCAACCACTCTTTGACCCTTTCACGCTCGTCCTCGCGATGTCTCCTGCTCCTGCCACGTTCGTGATCAGCACCAAGTTGAAGTAACGGTGACCGTTGATCGTGAACCTTATCCCTCCACTCTTCCTACATGCCACCCTATAAAACCCCACATTTCTCAAGCTTAGCAATTTGAATCATTGCATTTTTTAGGTGTTCAATCTAGGAAAAAATTAAACCGTGTATACAAAATTTTAAAAACCGAGAACCTTGAACAATCCAATAATCCGAGTCCGAAACTTGGACTTAACACTTCTAAGTGTAGATGTGAAGTATATATATATATATATACCTGCGGTAAGAAATGGGGACAATGCCAGCGCGATACTCAGCGATCTTGAGGAAAACGGGCATGGCTAGGTCGAAGTGAGCGCGTGGTGGGTTGCACCAGCCGCCGTTGTCGCTAGGTTGAGCTAAGTTTGGAGGACAAAAGTTAGTTGCGGTTACGAAGACGGAAGGGCTGCCTGAGTGACACCATTTAGGATCATTGACACATTTGATTTCAAAGCATGCGCCGCAGGCTAAGCCACTGTTGAACAGGGCCGTGCTCACCGCCGCGGTGTTTGTCCCATACCCCTGGCTGTACAGGTTTCCGTACCCGCACGCGCCGCCTACGAAAAAATAATTTAAAAAAAAAATGAGAAATGAAACAGAGTGCTCTGTTTTTAGAGATGAGTATAATGAAGTATGGTTCTTGGAATGTATGTGTGTGAAGAGAGTGGACTGACCCATGGTTCCGGAAGCGTCATCGCCACCGTAGAAAGTGGCGTGAGCGGTTTGCCAAGAGCCGCCGGAGTAGACGCCAGGAATCCCGGCGTTGGTGAGGCTCAAGAGGTGAAAGAGAGGGAATATGGTAAAGAAAATCGATGGATTAATTGCCATTTTCGTAGATATTTGTGAGTGGTATCAAATGGAGGAGCTAGAGAATAAGAAGATTGTAGAGACTAAAAGGCTGAGAGACTTGACGATGGTGGAAATATCACTTGTGAAGATCGCTATTTATATTGGCTGAGAGAAACTCCAAAGTTAGAGAAAGAGTTCCGAATTTAGTATTTTCTAGACAAACGTTTAGAAAGTAGATTATAACGTAAGGTGAAAGATAGGTTTATAACCGTTTGTAATCTTATTTTATCCTGTAAACTTAGGGATTTAAGATAAAATCCAAATTAAAATAGATAAATGCCAAATATTGTCCATTATCCAACGGAGTACGAAAGATCTACTGCTAATATATTCATAAACTAGTCAATCATGCGATATCTAACAAATAATTAGTTCTTTTCGAAAGCAAAGATGGTGAAATAGTATAGTGAAATAATTTAATAGAAAAAAACATTTAAGTTAAATAAAAGTTTGCGAAATTATTAAGAAAGGATAGAAAATATAGTTTTTAGATTAATAGAGTTTTGTTGTTTTCTAATGTATGTATTGTCTATATTGTGCATTATATATAGCGAAATAATTTTCTAAAACACACATAATTAAAATACAACATAATAATGTTTTTACGTCTACAAATCACATTTTCAACGTCAAAATTAGTTGTATTTTTTTTTGTTTTATTAACTAAAAAAGGTTCAAACCTAAGTCCTATTCCCCCATGGTCCGGAATCAGCATTTGCTAATATCTTATGACATGGCGTAAAACATATTTCTTACCGAAAATCGAACTAAGAGTCCAATGGAACCAACTCTTGCACTTAAACACTAGCTCATTTCATCCATGCACTTAAGCAATAGCTCATTTCATACAGTGGTAATTGTTTGTATTTTGTAAAATTAAAATCTAAAAAATAACTCGATTTATATACAAGTTGTTGGTTGTGTAGACGTACCGCGTACGGCGTACGTACCTAAGTTATCATGTATTAATTTGAAAAGTGTGAGAAAGATAAATATTTATTCAATCATCGCCGAGTTTATAATAAATTCATGCATACTTTCCGTAGAACTTTGAAATTATTATATGGAAAAGCAAAGTCAGCAGCACATTATATGATGTCAAGACTCAAGACTAGTGAAGTTCAATTTTTGTATGGAATTTCAATATTACAACGTCTTTTTTTAATTATTAGGAATGCCATATATGTATATATGTTTATACACCAATGATACAAATGATTATTATGATTATGAAATTGACAATACTAAAGTAATTGATTTACTTTTCATAATAATAAAAAACAAAACAAAAATAGTTGGGAAAATACAAGTGAGTGAAGCATGAGATGAAAATAAAGAGGAAAAACAGTTAGGGGCGGTGAGGGTGGAAGAGCATTAAGGACATTTGGTGAGGACGAGGCATATCTATGCACCAATCCACCAACCAGATCTTGTTATATCTGCCACATCGTCCACGTCAGCAAAAATATACAAAGTTTATAGCTTCTCGTGGATATATATAGGTTTTCTTCTTTTTTTTTTTTTCTTTTTTTTTTTGATAATTCGGGTAATCTGGATCAACAGAATCCGCGAACGCCAAAACATCAAGTTTGTTAGACCTGTCTTGATTGGGTCCATGACCATGAGCGCCGATTAATTCCGAGACCAAGAGACCATGTGAATACCCCTAGTGGCCCAATAAACGTATTTTTGTTTCCAAAAATAATTTTAGCTGCTTCGGATCTCGAATCCGAAAAATTTGCCAATCAGGCCTTTGAGCTTCTCTTTTTTTTGGTAGATATGATATTGTGAAATAATTGTTATTCATAAGTCATATTTTGTTTAGCTAAAAAAAATACAACTAAGATACAGTTAGGTCTCGGCCCAATTGNGTCCATAATACATAAGGTTGGGTCACCCGCTGGCACTTAGTCAGGCAGTATTAAATTTGGGGTCAGACGGGGTGGTAATAAGTTCAAAAGAGTGATTCCAGTCCACTATGTAGCACTTCGGTGTGTTTTTACCTGAGATTGTTTCGGATAGCCGATGGCGCATAAAAAAAAAAAAAAAATCCAGTTTCACGTATAAAAAGAAAAGAGTGTATACTTGCAATTAGTTACGTGTATATATATATATATATATATATTTTTTCCAAAATGCACATGAACGCTTAGAGAATAAGGAGTTGCTTTGTCATGAGAACACATACCCACTTGCATGTGAATTTATTATCTACCTCTCCGCTCACGAACATTTCACGTCTTCTCATTTATTAATTTCGTTCCAATACAGAAGATATCACTCTAACTTTTGTATATATATTGGTCTAATTATTATTATTTTTGGTTATAAATATAGATGCCAATTGTCAATTTTCATCCCCAAAACAAAAATCATACTATTCTTTAGCAAAAATAAAATAAAATCATATTATATAATCATAACAAATAAAATCATATTATATAATTATAACATAGAAAATCATATTATATCATTTAAATTAACTATAGTATAAGTGTCAGTATTCTCTTAAGAATCACTTGCGTCAGCCATTCAACAGGCTGTCCCATCTGTCTTAGAATATGTTACGGAAACTCTAACAAAAAATGACGCTCCAAAGAGCACTGAAACTTCATATATGTTTTTTTGGGTGTAAAACTTCATATATGTTGTCCATGCTGATTCAAACAATATTTTATCAACATCTCCCTCTCAACCATCTTCGTCTTTGGTAAATGAGAGAATGTATATATATGCGGTTGTGCCTTATAATAATCCCTTTGGAACCTTGTAACATAGGATTTCAGGTTATGAGATGTTTGATGTATAAGGTTATGAGTCGATTGATGTTCTTGTTAAGAGGTTCCGAGGAGGAAAACCATTTAAACCAACTCAAAATATGCAAAAATTGCAATGGACTATGATAGATCGTCGTGGAAGCAAGGATCGTGGGGGCCATGACGGTTGTGGGCTATCCAAGTAGGGATCTATAGACTATAGTGAACTATTTCTTATATTGCCCTCAAAAGGTAGCTTAAGTATATGCTTAATCATATTTTCTTTTGAAGTTATGACCCGGTTTTATAGTTTTTAGTTATTTACCTTGCATTTTAATTGAAAGCCCTTTATCAAAAAACAAAAACAAAGAAAATGTGTAATCTCAATTCGACTATTTTATCAAGCAGAAAAAAACTTCAATTGGACTACTCGTAGATGTTTGGATCTCTAATAATTTGATCCATGTTTGACTGATCAAACAACTTGACGTGTGCTAAAAAAATTGTTACGGAGGTCCGTGTGTATTAAATGATGTCACAATCTATGGAAGTTGTGCAATAATATGAGGAAAATATGTCAAGCAAAACAACAAATATAAAGTACGAAAAAGCAGATCTGTCACATGCACTGATCGAAAGGACCAGGGCATGTACAACATACCGTACGATCCCGTATATTAATTAGCATCTGGCAATGAAAACACGTTGAGCTAGCACCTGAATAACTCGATATATCAACCTATGTCTCCTTATACTATAATTTTCTGTTTAAGATCTATACCACACCAAGCTTAAGGTGTCCTCCTTGCGCGTTACGTACAGAAATACCATCGCCGGCTCAACTTTTACAAAATGTTTTTTTAAGGAACTTTTTCTTTTGTTAAAGGTTTTTTTTTACATGATACATATATGACTAGCATGCTATCGTTTTGATCTTGGGAAACGTACATAAGAACCTTTCTGATTGTTTTGAGAACAAATTATGCCTGTGATTGAAAATGAAGTAATATGTGTTTAAATGATTAATGAAATTACATCAAATAACACAAACAGATTACATGTTCAGTAATTACTTAGGCGTAAAATATAAGTACGTGTAGATTGTTGATTTTGAGCTACAAAACAAGCAACAGATGAAATCATACAAAATGATTGATAAAAGGAACCTTTGGTTTAAATTTAACATGACAACTTTAATTTTTTAACATGTCCGTCTAAAATTGAAGGGTTAAGTTAATTATACTTAATCGGTCGTAATTCGTAAATCCGTCAGGAGTAGGAACCAAAGGTCCAAAACTATTTTAACATCTAAAATCGGCGGTTCTCGACTACGAAGCAGAAGCTCCCAAATGGGCTTTTTTGCATGAAAAGATTGGGCTTAAGAAAAAGTAATTTTTGCATAGGATTTTATTGCAAGGATTTGGTCACAAGCCTCTCATGGAAGAACAGTTAATGAGTTTCCTTGAGATTTGAGAGTGGTTCCAAAGAACTTTGAATGCTCCAAGATGACTCCGACCTAATCTTTCTGTATGGTTTAGTCTCCCCCAAGAAAATCAGGTTGTGGAAAAAATTGATTGGTGACATAATTATGGATCCGATTGGTGACACAATAGGTAGAGGGAGTGGTTAGCTGTACTAGAATAGTTAAAAAGGTAAGAAATAGCGATAAAAGAAAATGATACAAAAAA
>PKML01010034.1:87422-107633 GCA_002933935.1 Eutrema yunnanense | reverse complement strand
TAATAATAAATTAGAAAAAGAAAAAAACCTAACCTAAAACCCTTGTTAACGAACAAACAAAAAAAACCCTAAACCCTCCTTCTTGACTTGTTTGTTCTTCTTGTTCTGGGCCGCTTTCTCACTCTCAACTCTCTCCTTTTCAAATTTCGGTTCTTTCGATTCTCCTCTCAGATCAGTCTTACTTACGCATCCTTTGTGCTTCCGGCTCTAAACGGTAATGTTTCTTCTATCCCTTGTCCAAGGATTCTGTCGACTTTCAGAGTAGCTTGTCTTCGGAGGAAATTGAGCAAAGAGATTGTTTATTTTTCGGTTTCTATCGTAAAGCACGGGTCTTACAAACTTTATCTAGATTTATTGGGATACAATTTTTCAAAGTCTTAGATTGGGTATCCGAATTTATCGACCTGCTTATTGAATCGTTGTTGACCCTAGAAACCATTTGCAGAACCTTAGTACCGGAGCTGTCAAATGGGTAAGCTTGGGAAGAAAGCTAGGAAATTTGGCAAGAAGAATCTCCAGTCTGTTGAGAAGCGAAACAGGAAGCAGAAGCCCTTTCTCAAACGCAAATTCGCAAAGAGTAAGTTTTTTCTTTTGTTATGCTGCTTACTTGTATTTGTAGTGTTACCATGCTTGAAAGTTGAATCTGATGGTAGTGGAGAATAAATGGTGTTTGCAACAGTTTTACGGGTTTAGGAGGGATCTAGATTATACTTTTGTATCTGATGGCGATGTGAAAGTTAAAAGCAATGTTATTACATTCTGTGGTTTAGGAGATGGGCGTCGGGAAGTAAAAGATGAAGAGGAGAAGAAGATAGAACGGCCACATAAGAAGAGGTAAAAGCACAATCCTGTTACTCTGTAATCTGTTTGAGTTTCTTTATTTTCTAAGTGAAATCTGCTCCAATTCCTTCTTCTTTTTTCTCACTGAAATCATACATTTGCGTTACATCAATTCTCTTGAATGCTCAAAAGTTTAGTCATGCGTTTATTTCGCTTATATGTTTTCAGATGTCTTGAAGAAAATCCTCAGGATATATTCATAGATGCAGTGTTCGACAAGGATGAAGGTGAAGCTCTCTGCGGTGGTGATTCAGATAGTGATGGATATCTGGCTGAGGTATTCGTTTACTTGGTGTTTGTTGAAGTTTCTCTGTGATGGTACCAAGTACTCACAATATTTCCGTGCGTTCAGGACTCTGGCTTGGCAGATGCAGTTGCAAAGGGAACACAAGGTAATGGCTTTACATTTACATTATATTGTTTGTCTTCATGATATTTCCTTCCTTTACTGTTTGACTCAGTAGATAGATTTCCAGGTAAAATCAGTGATAATGAGACGACGATGCAGAGCAAGGAGATTCTGTCAGAACTTAAGAAAAAGAGAAGGAAGGTTGCTAGATTGAATGAAAAGGTAACAGTTACTTGTACTTTTAAACTGTTGATGCAATGGCAGTAGTTGTTGTACCATGTCAGGTTTTGTTAACATGCTCTTGTTGTTTATACAGCAAAATAAAGGTGAAGCTATCGATCATCCCATGCAATTGGTAGATGAAGCTGAATCAGATATAATGAAGCGTAAAGTACTCTCCGGATCTGTTTTAAGCTCTTGCTGTGACCTAGTTGATGAGGAGCAGTCTGTTCAAGCATTAATCAGTTTGTTAAATTGGTATCGAGCTGCATGTCATTATGGGCAGGAACCATCAGGAATTACTAGGCCTGATATATCCTATGACATAGAAGACAGTGAGACATTTGCCAAGGTCATGGTTTTTGTGCTCCAAAAAGCTGATCACACTTTCAGGAATATTCTGGGATTATCAGACTCCAGTAACAAGGAGAAAATTCTGAAGTTGAAGAACAACCCAAAATGGGATAGTTTAAAACCACTGATCAAATCTTTCTTAAGAAGTACCATGCATCTTGTTAATCAGGCTGGAGATTTGGAGATAATAGTCTTTGCTCTTACCCAACTTAGAGTCTCTATAGTATTTTTTGCCGCATTTCCAGATTTGCTGAAAAAATTAATCAAGGTACGTTCTATGTGTACACTGTTTTTCTTACAAGCAAATTTGCATATATTGGACTAGGCTCATTAGCTGATAATAGCTGAAAAAATTAATCAAGGTACGTTCTATGTATACACTGTTTTTCTTACAAGAAAATTTGCATATATTGGACTAGGCTCATCAGCTGATAATAGCTGAAAATTTTGTCTAATCTTTCGGCGTTAAAATGTCACTAGTATCTAGAGAGATGCATTGACAATTCTTTGTTTACAACCTTAATGTAGTAGGCTTGACAATTTTTTTCCAATGTTAGATATGATGTACCTTTCTTTCTCGAGGAAGTAATATTTTAGTTGTGTAAATTGGTGCAGATTTCTGTTGATCTGTGGGTAACCGGTGAAGGGACTCTATCACAGCAGGCTTTTCTAATCTTGAAAGACATCACTATGGTTTTTAACTCTGAATGCTTCGACACCTGCTTAATCAACATGTACAAAGCCTTTCTACATGACTGCGATATTCCAAAGGCAAATTCAGAACAATTGCATTTCCTCAGAGATTCTCTTGTTGAGTTATGCTCTCAAGATATGCAGAAGTCTTATACCAAGGCCTCTGTTTCTATTGCACAACTTGCCAAGTTATTGAAGATGGCTCTCACTACAAAGAATAAGGTGCTTCTTAGTCTTTGCATACTCTTTCTTCTACTTAGAGTTTTCTTATTTGTCTTCTTAGCCTCTTTCAATTTTTGTAAGCAGGAAGCTGTTGAAAAGATACAGAGCGGGCATTACACAAATTGTGTTGATCTCTGGGTGAATTTTATCGCCGCCAACATTCAGGATTGTGATCTCCAGCCTTTGCTTTATACCATAGCTCAGGTTATAAATGGAGTTGCTACACTATTTATTGGACCACGGTACCTGCTCCTAAGGGTTAAATGTATTCAATGGCTCAATCATCTTTCTTGTACAAGCGGTATATTCGTTCCAATAGTGTCGTTAGTATTGGATATGTTGGAATATAAAACCACAAATGAGGGTGAAAAGCAAGAAAAGAAGCTTGAAGCTGTCTCAACCGTAAAGGTTAGAAATTCAGCACTGTAAAACACTTTGTAGTTGATTGTAGATTTTCAATTTATATCATTCCTGGGTAAGCTAATAGATTCTTTTTTTTTCTGCAGCTGCCTAAGAATTGGTTAAAGTCCCAAAATTTCCAAGAACAGTGTATCTTGTCTGTGATTGAACTCCTGGCTGTCCACTTTGCTCAATGGAGCTTCCACATATCATTTCCCGAGCTTGCTACTATTCCAGTCATGAGGCTGAAGAAGTTTAACGAGAGGAGCACTATGGAAGGCTTGAAGCGGGTGGTTAAACGCTTTATTGAGCAGGTAATTCTTATAAGATTAAAGCCAACCAAAACCAAGCATCTACTTTTGTGGAATATCAATAATCTTTAGGCTCTTGAATCATTCTTGTTTGTTTAGGTAGAGTTGAATATTGAGTTTGTGCAAATGAAGAGAGATGAAGCGGCTTTCTCTCCAAACGATCAACAATCGATAGAAACGTTTCTGCAGCTTGAAAAGCGAAATAAGACTGCTCCGTATACACAATACTATCAAAGCATCATAGAGAAAGCTCTTGGAACAAAAGCGAAGAAGTGAGGTAAGTGTGGGAATAATATTATTTCTTTTGCAACAACGTAAGAGTCTTTTAAGGCTTTTGATGATTTTGTCTGTGTTTTTTCTCATTTGGTGAACACAGACAAAAGCAATGTTTTTTTATAGTCTGATGTAGTAAAAGAACAATTCAATCTGTTGTCGGATCATTGCGTATAATAAGACTCTTCCATTGTCCGGTCTCTTAAGAAGCAATGGTTTTTTATAGTCTGATGTAGCCTTGGGCATTAAAACCGGAACCGAAAATCGGAACCGGAACCGATCCGAAATTATTGGTTCGGTTCGGTTTCGGTTCTAGCCAAAATACCCATTGGATCTTGTATTGAAGATCCATGGATATCGATTCGGTTCCGGGTATTACCCGGAACCGAAATTACTAACCGAATACCCGAACATATATATAAAAATATGCAATTACATATTTCTGGTATGTTCTTTACATTTCGGGTATTTTTATATTTCGGGTATTTTTATTTTTTACATTTCGAGTATTGGATATCCGAACATATATATACAAATTTTTATTTTTTACATTTCGGTTCAGGGTATTTTTATATTTTGGGTATTTTTTTTACATTTTGTTTTTTACATTTCGGGTATGTTCTTTACATTTCGGGTATTTTTATTACATTTCGGGTACTGGATACCCGAACCGTTTGAGAACCGAAACTCTTCGGGTATAATATAAGTATTTCGGGTACTGGATACCCGACCCGTTTGAGAACCGAAACTTTTCGGGTATTTTACGGTTCTTAGTCTTCTATACCCGAACCGAACTGGAACCGATTGGTACCGAACCGGAACCGATTGGTACCGAACCGGAACCGAACTGAAACCATTTCGGTACCTATATGGATCCTAAACCTCTATACCCGAAATATCCGGAACCGAATGGTTCCTACCCGGAACCGAACCGAATATCCGAATGCCCAGGCCTTTATTTATTTGTAGTAAAAGAACAAGATACCTAATCAATTTTTAGTTCATATACGAATATAAAATTTTGTATTATTGAAATATTTATTCAATTCATGTGTTCGAATAATACCCTTTCAAGCTAATTTTTAGGAATACGTTCAATTAATGTATATAATAGTTTTAATTTCGAACTAAAAATAAATCTATTTATGCTTTTATATAATACTTTTCACTTTATAGAAAATTATAAGTACCTTCCAAGGAAATAAAACGCAGAGTCTGACGAGATTCTTCTGCAAATTTAAAGCACAATGGGTTTCCCAACTCTCAGTCGCATTTATTTCTTTTATTTTGCTAACACAGTTTGATATTTTTATAATGTTTTTTTTTGTATAACACAAAGTTGGAGCCAATTAGAAGAAGGACGGTAGTCTTGTACATTAACTCGTCAACAAGCTTAAGTAGTAAGAGGCGCCTTAATCAGATAATAATAGTATTAAAATAACCCTAATCTATATATATAGATATATGTTTTAGTTGAAGAATAAAAGAGAAGTGTTTGTCGAAACAATTAATGTTTTCTGTTATATATTCCCCAATAATTGAATTATGATTTTTATAAAATTGTTAAATATACTCCCTCCTAATCAAAAACATGTCATTTTACATTTTCAATTAATGCAATTTTTCAAATCAATTCTCAAAATTATTCTATACCCAAAGTTAATAATATATGTATTTATATTATTTTGAATTAATTATGAGTATATTAAATAAGAACATATTAGTATAATTTTAAAATTTGTTAATACGTGTCAAAACTGCACTTTTTATGAAACATATGAAATATATGATTTAACAAAACATCACTAAGGTGGGGTTTTTTTTTTTTTTTTTTTTTGCTAAAGGCAAAAATCACTAAGTTGATTCTCTCTGTTGGATTTGCCACGATTATCATCAATTGCTGGTTTCAAATGTATAAAGATTATGAGCCAAAATGTTTACAACTTCCTAAATAAAAAAAAAATGTTTGGTTTCTTTTTTCACATGATTAGTTTTGATGTATTAATTTAATTAGATCTTTAACAGTGTGATTAATTGATCATCAATGCCAACATGCTTAAGTTTTTTTTTAATGGGATGTTTATTAACGAAGTCTACGGCGACAATGCTTTTTTCACAAAAACATTAACGATGGTCAGTTGAATCAACTAATATGTTCTCAAACATTTTTTTTTTTTTGATACACGCCATCCGCTATATCCGGTCGGTCCCGAGTAGGAACGCACCTAAGTGCTATAGAGTGGGCTTCAGTGACCCCGTAAAAAGTATGTAGCGCACACTTGTATGGCCTCAAGTTTAATACCTTCCGACTAAGTGTCAGCGAGTGGCCCAGCCGCCAGCATTATGGACTACCATGTAAACCAATTGGGCCGAGGACCAACTGACAAACTTCTCACAAAACAATGTTTATTAGCGAGGGAGAAAGATCGAACACGGGTCCGGGTGTTTAATCCAGTCTCGCAGCTCGCCCTACCACTCGCCCACCACTTTGTAGGCTAGGAAAATATTGAAAATATTTTCCCCACCAAGAGACTCGAACCCATTGACTCCTACTCCCAAAAGAAGGGGTACCACTAGACCACGAGTGTCTTGGCCATTTTATTTAGAGGATCTTGTCGTTAAAAAAAAAACAATCAAAATGAAATATGAAAAAAGAACTCTAGCAAATTGTGGAGATGAAAATATGGATAACAATGATCTAAGCAAGCATAAAAATATAAGTTATAGTGAATCATACGTTTTTATATGTCATGCTATAATTATACTTCTTTTAAAAAGTAAAAATTCCTAAGAAATTAATTAACATAGATTTAACTGGGGGGAAAAACTACAAACGGACATATAATATGTCATTTTATGATGTAATTATAATTGATTTTGGGATGAAATTTAAAGCAGTTGGCAGAAGGAGTAGGAGAGGTGGGGAAAAGAGGTATACGAGGAGACAGATGCAGAGGGTGAGAGAGCCCTAAAGTGTTTTCCAAATGAAGAAACCTAATAAGAATAGACTTATCTCTCTCACTTTCTCTTCTTTTTTTTTCTTCTTTTTTTGTCAGCGAAATTTAAGGGCTACACAAACCTACCCAAGTACTATCTCACATTCATTAATTTCGACAACCAATCCTTCTTTTTATTTTATTTTCTCTCCGATTGATGGGGTTGAGAGCAGTTAATGTGTCACGGCTCACTTTCTATTCGTATTTTAGAGACGAGCTTCGATCAAATCTCACATATTATCTCTACTATATTTGCCGGCAACAAAATATTCCAAATTCTACTTTTACATGGAAAAAAACCTTTTTCCCAAAATAATTTGATTAGGTTTATTATATACTATGTGCAGGTTACCCTAAACTTTGCTTTCATCACTTTTATATAGGCTCCTATCAATTTATATATATATATATATATAAACTAAGAATCTAAGATACATCAAGGATATGCATTTGGGGTCATTACCACGCGTTTATATTGCAACCAAAACCTCTTTTTAGCGAGTGCGATTCGTGCATCAATTATATGCTCTCGTTCAAAAACAAAATCTCAACAAATAAATTATGAAATGTATTTAAATCAAAATTTATAATAAATATGTATATAAATCAAATTTTCATAATTTATTTTTGTTAAATATAATATTTTTTTATATCATCGTTCGTTAAAGTTTAAAGCAAATAAGCGTAAAGCTTGTTTTGCTAATAGGGTCTGTCACATTATTAGCCTAATTCAACCAACGATTTCAAAGCTTTTTACAAAGATATTTAAGTAGGATGTCACTTATTTTAAATTTCATTAGTTTTTATCACTTTCTGAAAGTGCTAAAAATTTTTGTCACTTTTTTTGCGTGAAATGACGATTATACTTCATTGAGTGTACATCGTGTACCATACACGAACGTACACATCGTACTGTAAATAAAATAAACTTGTCATGAATAATAAAAAAATGAAAAAAATTAATGAAACTTAAAATAAGTGACATGATACAGAAACTCTCCTTCTAAAATCGCTAAAAGTTAACATATCAAATATATTCAACATTTTGTTTGGCACAACAATTTAAAATACTTTGAGACTACCCGGCCCTAGGCATTAGTTATAGAAAATATTGGTGTACACATTACATAAAATTATACGAAGAGATGGATGTGACAATTAAAAAAGAAAAAAGAAAAAAAAAAGGGTCCCGTACGAGGAGGAGGATTGGCTCTTTGGCTCCATTTCTCATGTATCCGTACCAGTTGGCATATGCAGCCACGTCAATGTCCCATCTCCTCTATCTTCGTGCTTCCTTCTTTTTAATTTGTAGTATTCTTCAACTTGGTACGTCCCATTTTATTATTATTACGCACGCACTTATGTTTTTTCTTTCTTCTAAATATCTGCGAAATTTTAGAGTTTTTAAAATTTGAGATCAGGCCAACACTAGGGTTTTGTGCCATACCAATCCTCCTTTCTCCCCCACATTTTTCTGACACTATAGACTTATAGTATTGATAAGAAATTATCTGGAGTTGTTTAATTGTAATAGCTATATGTTCTTTTGTATAACGGAAAACTCTTAAGACGAGTCCATATATATATATATAACCATGTGTACACTATTCAATGAAAATTTAATTAATCTTATAGGCTCAACCAACATGTAGACAAGACAACTATATATTTGTTTTGTTATAGCTTTTTTGTATCATCATTATTACAGAAGAAACTTTGAACCATGACGTCCCTAAATTACGATAACACCGAGCATTATGCCACCACACCACATGTGGAGAAGTAAGTTTGAACTATTTCTCCAACTAACGATAAGGTGGTGTAGTATAGGCGGTCCACCGAGCATTATGCCACCACACCACATGTGGAGAAGTAAGTTTGAACTATTTCTCCAACTAACGATATGATTACACTAATTAATAAGCTAAAAGAGTAGGGATAAAATTGGAAATATTATCAAACATTTGCATTGAAATTCTAAAACGACAACTAATATGAAACAAAATTTAAACTCTAAACGACAACTAATATGAAACGGAGGGAGTAATACTTAAAGCTTCCCTTTATCATTTATAATGTTTTTCTCAACAAAAATAAAACTTATTGCATCTGCGTTCCATACTTTTTAAATAGTGGTAACATTTTGCAACATAATTCTCCTCAGTCAGCAAGTTCCAAGATATTACAAGTGAGATGCCAAAATAAGAGGTCACTATATTCTAACCCGCGCGGGGTAAAAAAATTTGTCGATTAAATTTTAAAATATATAAAATGAGTAAAGTTTTTTTGTAGACTAAATTTTGAAATATACAAAATAAGAATAAGAAAATAATCTAATTCAAGTGTTATTGATTCAAATATGTTAAATTTGTGATTAATAGGTTTTTGGTGAGAAAATAATATTTTTTTGATTTGTTATGCAATGTGTTTTGATGTTTATACCATATTTATAACTCGTGCTATGCGAAATTTAGATTCTAATATGCAATGTGTACGAGCAATAATTTTTTATACATTATTTTTTGTGAAAATTATATTGAATAAAAAATGTAATGTAGTACCAAACACTAACGGAAATAGTTTGACTTCAACTTTAATGAAAATTTTCATGATTATATGATTTTTGTAACCTTAAATGATAGCAACTTTTGGTATCTAACAAAAAACAATTTTTTTTATAAAAGTTATATAATGTATATTAAAGGAATAAGAGTATGAGTTAGTTAAGTATATATCGATGTAATCTTAATTGTAAACTTTGTTATTATGTGAATTTAGATTACCAAACAACCAATCTATATATTTATGAGTGTTAAAATGGACTAACCCGTCTTTTTAATATGCCTCGAATCCGTCTATTGTCTTGCATGTTTTGACAAACTAACCTGCAAAAGACCGCAATTATAAAAACATAACACTAACCCGCTCCATCATATTATCGTATAATATAAATATTTACTAATTTTGAATATTTGAAATTTTAGGCTGATTGATTATGATAAAAATATACAATAACATATTCGTTTATCACCTGTTATTATGAAAATATTATTTCAATTTGAATATTTAAATTAAATCTAAATTAATATCCGGTTATTATTTTTGTTAAGATACAATAACAACTATTTTTTGATAAGTAATCTAATATATATTTAAGAAAATCCAACGTTATTTAAGCTAATATTTAAAATTTCAGAATTAAATATAAATAGAAAATAAAATATACTTTTTATTAATATTGCACCAAATATTTACATGTTTGGCAACATATCCATATAATTATCTAGATAAATTAAAGCATTATATGATTATTTTTTTCTGATTGAACACAAAAATATTCTTATTTTAATAGTATAGATTTGCAAGCTTTTAGCACAATAGTAAGCCTAATAATTGCAATGGATCCTACGATCCAACGAAATCGATTGGTTTTTTTTAAGAAGAAGGCTACTGGTCAAACTAAAAACATCTTTTTATGTATTATATATTGTGATTATTTTTATGTATTATATATTGTGGTTATTTTTATGTATTATATATTGTGATTTTATTTTCAGAATAAAATAATTATAGTATTAGTTATATGCTTCTATTTTTCTGATAAATAAATATTTAAAAAATGAAAGTGAAGTATTTGTGGTCATTCAAAGATAGTAGCACCTACGAGCTTGAGGTTTACAAGAGATTGTTTACGGTTAGATGAGACACTAGATGAAGAAATTGTAGTAGCAGAGGAACTAGCTGGACATTAAGATGTTATCATTTGCTCGAATTCTGTTACAGGGTTATATATACAGTCAAACACAACAAAATTCATGTATTTAAATTTTTAGTTATCTCTATAATATTATTTAAGAAGACATTTTTAAAAATGAACTTTAATTTGTAAGTTATTACATGAAATGCCATTACAAATAACAAAGAATAATTGAAATAAGAAATGATATAATAGTCTTTTAAAATCATTGATTATAATATGAAAAGTATATATTTTGCATTAAAAATGTTATTTATTATTTATTTTAATTATTTTTAATACTATATATTTTTAACTAATAATCAATTCATATATATTTAAAGAAATAAAAATCAATTCAAAATCTTGCTATATTCTTCACTATAATTTATTTGAATATATATAAAACAAAATTTGAAAAATATTTTACTAATTTTATAAAAAGTTAAACACAAGAAAACTATTTGTTTTAAGAGTTCGTAGACTAACCACAAAAACTAGAGTCATTTAACGGTGTATATTAGAGTTATATTTTCAAGATTATAAGTTTACGGATTAGCCCGAATAATATTTTAATTCACTGCAAAACGGGTTAAATAGACAAATTATTACAAATTAACAGTTTTATCTATAATTATTAGTTAGCTATATTGTAAAATTCAGATAGTAATTTTCTTAAATTTCAAAATATTTTTTAAAAAAAAAATTAATTCGCGCTATAATCAGCACGGGTTAAATCCTAGTAGGTAATTATTATATGACACAAATTAAATTTTATGACTTTTTGTACTTGGTCACCGAATGGGTAGCCGAGAGATTAGTCTTTTTCTTTTTACATCGGATATGGGATACAAAAAACTCTAAAATAAATTTTCTTCATATAAAGCACAAGTTCGATTTTTTGGAGACTCCAACATATTGCAAATTTATAAGTATTGCAACACACAAATCATGACAAACAACTTGATTATATATGCAAATATATAGCCAACTACAAACAATTATGCGTGTATTAAAACTATTTCCTTTACCAATACAAAATATAGTTATATCTTTGGAATGTTGGCTTAAGATCGATAAGGTGCTGGTAGATAATGTCGCCTCTCGTTGTTGAGACTTGAGACCAAATTATAGCAAAGATGATAAATTTTTAGAAAAACGAAGAAGGCATAGACATTAAAATGTGAAAAACCCCAAAAAGGTTTTTAAAATCGCAATAATTTAATTTCAGAAAAAGAGAGAGAGAGAGAGAGAGAGAGAGAGAGAGAGAGAAGCAGAAATGGTAAGAGGAGGGACCAAAAGAAAGGAAACGTCTGAGGAAAACCCTAAATCCTAAATGGTGACGAAAGGGCAGAGGAAAGAGCTGTCAAATGTGTCAATTCCATCGATCCACAAAACTTAATGCTTGTGGACTACGCAACGCATCTGTTCTATATCTCTCTCTTTTTGTTTACTCACTTCAATTCCTTTAATTTTTTTATCCCTCAGATTTGCCTTTTCAATTCATTGCGGGCACAGTGAGGGTTAATGAGCTTTGGTATATTTGGTATCTCCGATTATGATGTGTAACTGTTTCCTAATCTCTCTCTCTCTCTCTCTCTCTGAATCTCTGATATGTCAAGAAAATCTCGACCGTAGATTTCTTTCTCTTTTTCTATTTAAACTCTTTTACCCTTTCCTACTTTCTTCACCCTAAATATTTTCTCCTTCTTCAGATCTTGGTTTTCTCTTTAGCCTTACTAGGGTTAATGTGATGATGAGTTCAGGTTTTGAACTAGTGTGCAGTCATTGTTTGCTATTGCATCATCTTCAAGATTCAGAAATCAGATTCTTTGATGGGTTCTCTTTTTGAGCCTATCTTCTTTGGTTTGAGAATCTTGATGATGCTGCAGCGGCAATTAAATGGCTTATTTTGATTTAGGGTTTTCATATGATTTTAATCCTAAAGGTTATTTTACCAGAAATCCAGATCAACATATCTAATTAGATCCGTCCAATATGATTACTTGTGGTGAATCCTATTGCACAGGTATGCATATATATTTGTTTTATATAGATTTGTTTGCGTATGTGAACAACTTTTTTTGATGAATGGTGTAACTGTGTATATAAATATATTTGGTGCTTTCAATTGAATAATAATGAACCCTTACTATAGTCTTGCTAAACTTTTTGCTGCACAATGTATGGATATTGAAAAAATTATAAAAGGGTTTTAGGGTTTTCATTCTACTGACAAAGTATAGTACATAGCCATTGTGTAGCTCCTTTTTTTTTTTTGTTATTTGCCACGATTTCTAACGAATCTGTATAGATTTGAGGGTTCTGCTTATAAAATACTGAATTAAAGGGTTGGGTATGACATAGTGTATGGAGGAAGCATATGTCTGTTGTTTTATGTTCGGTTACATTTGGTTATGTACCTTTGTCTATTGGTTAATCAAAGGACTCACCTTCATGTGAAACCTAACCCTCCTTGTTTTTCGTGTCCATGCTTCTTTTTATATATATGCAAGATCCTGACTTTCGGATCATGCTTCTATAATATATAGTAGATGATGATGTGATGTATTTTGTATTATACTCATATATATGCGTGTTCACATGAGGCAGAGTTTAGAAAAATTGAATCTCATTAATGCAAATTCGAACTATGATCTAACTCTGGTATGAAAAAAGATGATAATTTGTGTCCACAATCATATAGAACAAACTACTGTGCACAATCTCTGAATTTGAGTCATGGATTCCTTTTTCAATATTCCAAACAATTGAGTTTAGTAGTAATATGCAATGGTTAATTAATGGAACAATTGGGGCTAGGAAGCCTAATAATGTACATAAAATTTTACTGGGATTTAAAGTAATTATATAGAGAGACCAAATTCAGATAGACTATATTATCATCATCATAATTTTCTATAAAGTGAAAAATGTTATAAAAGCATAAATAGATTTATTTTTTAGTTCGAAATTTAAATTATCAAATACACTAATTTTACGTATTTTAATAAGTAGCTTAAAAAGGGTATTATTCGAACACATGAATTGAATAAATATTTCAATAATACAAATTTTATATTCGTATGTGAACTAAAAAAATGGAATATACACATTGATTAGGTATTCATAAAATTTATAGCACTAGATTTTGGAAAGGAGAGGTAAAAAAAAATGTTTCCTTCTTAAGAGACCGGACAAAGGAAGAGTCTTATTATACGCAATGATCCGACAACAGATTGAATAACGCGAATTGTTCTTTTACTACATCATACTATAAAAAAACATTGCTTTTGAACATTTCTCCTTTTCCGGTACACCAAATTGTTCTTCAAAGAGAACGAAATAACAAATGAGAAAAAAACACAGAGACAAAATCATCAAAAGACTACTGATATTATTCCCACACTTACCTCACTTCTTCTCTTTTGTTCCAAGAGCTTTCTCTATGATGCTTTGATAGTATTGTGTATACGGAGCAGTCTTATTTCGCTTTTCAAGCTGCAGAAACGTTTCTATCGATTGTTGATCGTTTGGAGAGAAAGCCGCTTCATCTCTCTTCATTTGCACAAACTCAATATTCAACTCTACCTAAACAAACAAGAATGATTCAAGAGCCTAAAGATTATTGATATTCCACAAAAGTAGATGCTTGGTTTTGGTTGGCTTTAATCTTATAAGAATTACCTGCTCAATAAAGCGTTTAACCACCCGCTTCAAGCCTTCCATAGTGCTCCTCTCGTTAAACTTCTTCAGCCTCATGACTGGAATAGTAGCAAGCTCGGGAAATGATATGTGGAAGCTCCATTGAGCAAAGTGGACAGCCAGGAGTTCAATCACAGACAAGATACACTGTTCTTGGAAATTTTGGGACTTTAACCAATTCTTAGGCAGCTGCAGAAAAAAAAAGAATCTATTAGCTTACCCAGGAATGATATAAATTGAAAATCTACAATCAACTACAAAGTGTTTTACAGTGCTGAATTTCTAACCTTTACGGTTGAGACAGCTTCAAGCTTCTTTTCTTGCTTTTCACCCTCATTTGTGGTTTTATATTCCAACATATCCAATACTAACGACACTATTGGAACGAATATACCGCTTGTACAAGAAAGATGATTGAGCCATTGAATACATTTAACCCTTAGGAGCAGGTACCGTGGTCCAATAAATAGTGTAGCAACTCCATTTATAACCTGAGCTATGGTATAAAGCAAAGGCTGGAGATCACAATCCTGAATGTTGGCGGCGATAAAATTCACCCAGAGATCAACACAATTTGTGTAATGCCCGCTCTGTATCTTTTCAACAGCTTCCTGCTTACAAAAATTGAAAGAGGCTAAGAAGACAAATAAGAAAACTCTAAGTAGAAGAAAGAGTATGCAAAGACTAAGAAGCACCTTATTCTTTGTAGTGAGAGCCATCTTCAATAACTTGGCAAGTTGTGCAATAGAAACAGAGGCCTTGGTATAAGACTTCTGCATATCTTGAGAGCATAACTCAACAAGAGAATCTCTGAGGAAATGCAATTGTTCTGAATTTGCCTTTGGAATATCGCAGTCATGTAGAAAGGCTTTGTACATGTTGATTAAGCAGGTGTCGAAGCATTCAGAGTTAAAAACCATAGTGATGTCTTTCAAGATTAGAAAAGCCTGCTGTGATAGAGTCCCTTCACCGGTTACCCACAGATCAACAGAAATCTGCACCAATTTACACAACTAAAATATTACTTCCTCGAGAAAGAAAGGTACATCATATCTAACATTGGAAAAAAATTGTCAATCCTACTACATTAAGGTTGTAAACAAAGAATTGTCAATGCATCTCTCTAGATACTAGTGACATTTTAACGCCGAAAGATTAGACAAAATTTTCAGCTGATGAGCCTAGTCCAATATATGCAAATTTTCTTGTAAGAAAAACAGTGTATACATAGAACGTACCTTGATTAATTTTTTCAGCTATTATCAGCTAATGAGCCTAGTCCAATATATGCAAATTTGCTTGTAAGAAAAACAGTGTACACATAGAACGTACCTTGATTAATTTTTTCAGCAAATCTGGAAATGCGGCAAAAAATACTATAGAGACTCTAAGTTGGGTAAGAGCAAAGACTATTATCTCCAAATCTCCAGCCTGATTAACAAGATGCATGGTACTTCTTAAGAAAGATTTGATCAGTGGTTTTAAACTATCCCATTTTGGGTTGTTCTTCAACTTCAGAATTTTCTCCTTGTTACTGGAGTCTGATAATCCCAGAATATTCCTGAAAGTGTGATCAGCTTTTTGGAGCACAAAAACCATGACCTTGGCAAATGTCTCACTGTCTTCTATGTCATAGGATATATCAGGCCTAGTAATTCCTGATGGTTCCTGCCCATAATGACATGCAGCTCGATACCAATTTAACAAACTGATTAATGCTTGAACAGACTGCTCCTCATCAACTAGGTCACAGCAAGAGCTTAAAACAGATCCGGAGAGTACTTTACGCTTCATTATATCTGATTCAGCTTCATCTACCAATTGCATGGGATGATCGATAGCTTCACCTTTATTTTGCTGTATAAACAACAAGAGCATGTTAACAAAACCTGACATGGTACAACAACTACTGCCATTGCATCAACAGTTTAAAAGTACAAGTAACTGTTACCTTTTCATTCAATCTAGCAACCTTCCTTCTCTTTTTCTTAAGTTCTGACAGAATCTCCTTGCTCTGCATCGTCGTCTCATTATCACTGATTTTACCTGGAAATCTATCTACTGAGTCAAACAGTAAAGGAAGGAAATATCATGAAGACAAACAATATAATGTAAATGTAAAGCCATTACCTTGTGTTCCCTTTGCAACTGCATCTGCCAAGCCAGAGTCCTGAACGCACGGAAATATTGTGAGTACTTGGTACCATCACAGAGAAACTTCAACAAACACCAAGTAAACGAATACCTCAGCCAGATATCCATCACTATCTGAATCACCACCGCAGAGAGCTTCACCTTCATCCTTGTCGAACACTGCATCTATGAATATATCCTGAGGATTTTCTTCAAGACATCTGAAAACATATAAGCGAAATAAACGCATGACTAAACTTTTGAGCATTCAAGAGAATTGATGTAACGCAAATGTATGATTTCAGTGAGAAAAAAGAAGAAGGAATTGGAGCAGATTTCACTTAGAAAATAAAGAAACTCAAAAAGATTACAGAGTAACAGGATTGTGCTTTTACCTCTTCTTATGTGGCCGTTCTATCTTCTTCTCCTCTTCATCTTTTACTTCCCGACGCCCATCTCCTAAACCACAGAATGTAATAACATTGCTTTTAACTTTCACATCGCCATCAGATACAAAAGTATAATCTAGATCCCTCCTAAACCCGTAAAACTGTTGCAAACACCATTTATTCTCCACTACCATCAGATTCAACTTTCAAGCATGGTAACACTACAAATACAAGTAAGCAGCATAACAAAAGAAAAAACTTACTCTTTGCGAATTTGCGTTTGAGAAAGGGCTTCTGCTTCCTGTTTCGCTTCTCAACAGACTGGAGATTCTTCTTGCCAAATTTCCTAGCTTTCTTCCCAAGCTTACCCATTTGACAGCTCCGGTACTAAGGTTCTGCAAATGGTTTCTAGGGTCAACAACGATTCAATAAGCAGGTCGATAAATTCGGATACCCAATCTAAGACTTTGAAAAATTGTATCCCAATAAATCTAGATAAAGTTTGTAAGACCCGTGCTTTACGATAGAAACCGAAAAATAAACAATCTCTTTGCTCAATTTCCTCCGAAGACAAGCTACTCTGAAAGTCGACAGAATCCTTGGACAAGGGATAGAAGAAACATTACCGTTTAGAGCCGGAAGCACAAAGGATGCGTAAGTAAGACTGATCTGAGAGGAGAATCGAAAGAACCGAAATTTGAAAAGGAGAGAGTTGAGAGTGAGAAAGCGGCCCAGAACAAGAAGAACAAACAAGTCAAGAAGGAGGGTTTAGGGTTTTTTTTGTTTGTTCGTTAACAAGGGTTTTAGGTTAGGTTTTTTTCTTTTTCTAATTTATTATTATATGTATTGTCATTTAATTTAATTTTTATTAGTATCTTGATATTTTTTTAAGATGTTAAATATAGTTATCATTTTTTGAAGTGAAAAGTCGATTTTACTATTTTTATTGTTATACCAATAATTAAAATAAAGCTAAAAATTAAAAATAAATAAAAAGGTAAACGATCTATTTTTTTCTGGAAAAGTATTACCTAATAATATATCCCCACGAAGTTTCACCTTCGTCTTATTCCCATATTTTGAAAGTTACAAACTTATTTGCCCACGATGTGAAAGATCGAAACTTATTTGCCCCTCTTAAAAGCAAAATCAAACAAATCTCGCGGATGTTGGAAAGACGTCTGGTTTTTTCCTCGACCCGACCCAGCTGAACCTTGACCCGTTCACGAACCTCCATTTTCCTCTTGTCGATGTCATCCTCTTTAGCCCTAAACGCAGAGAGAGCAGAACGAGCCATCTCCTCGTTTTCTCATCAGGGGTGGCGTAGAGAGCCGGTGACATCTGAGGACGAGTAATTGCCCTCTCATTAGGTACTTTTCTCCAGTTTTGATATTGGTGGTCAATCGAATCTCCGACCGGAAAAGTCAATCGAATCTATGAAAAGGCTCTAACAAATAGACCAGAAGAATTTAGAATGGTTTTTTCTTTTTGTTAACTGAAGAATCGTTTTTGGAATTCCTCAGAAATATAGCCAACTTATATAACTTCATATGTTATCCAAAACCTCTATATATGAAATCAAAAATGGTCATGGTATCCACTCCACGAGAAGAAAATTTTCATAGTACCTATCATTTGCGATCAGGAAGACAAACTGGGGAGGCGTGTTTTGTTCCTTCCACACAGTCATCGCTTTGTTCAAAATTTCATCTCCCGCGTCCTTCTGTTTTTGAGTTGAAACTACATCCTCCATTTTATATTTGAAGGAGTATGTGACCTCGACACCTGCTTGAGCCGCACCCACATCAAACTCTCTTCTACAGTCATCATTCATACAGTTAGACTTGCTGCCGAACACATGGATTGTAAGTTGACCTATAAAGCACATGACTAAGTTTCGTTTCCATGGAAATTTTGCAAAGAAAAATGGAAACTCACAAAGCTTGTTTACCAAAGTAGCCGAGTCTAGCAAGGGCCCAGGCCCGTCTTAATAATATTGACGACCTTAGGCAAAATATGAAATATGGACATTTTATTTATATTATAATAATATAACAAAATTTTAAACATTAATGATTATGCGCCGATCGTATTCGTATACGTTTTTAGTATCACTATTCATTCGTGCAAGTTTTGAGCATGACGTTTTAGACATATTTTTATTTCAAAATCAATTTCAAGCATGTGATTTACATTTCTACATTTTATTACCCAAGTTAGAAACTCCAAAGCTCTCATAATTAATAACTACTTACACAAACCAAAATATCTCAATGACAAGCACTTTCTCGTCATGACAAACCTGAAATTTTTTTATACGTCAATAACAACACCTATAACATAGGAAGTCTAGCTTTAATCAATAAAATAGTAAGTCTATTTTTTAAAATCAAAGATTTAACAAATCTACCAATTAAAAAATACAGACCTTTCATACAAATTGGAAAAAAATAGTATAGAAGCCTTTGTGCACTTTGTTCATCTATATATTTAACCATCATTTACAACATGTCAATACATTCGTCTCCAACTGAGAAACATACACATTCCATACTATTTTTTTTGCAGACTTTCCATACCAAAGGAAAGGAAGCTCTCTCATCATCTTCGATGGTGTGCGATGGAATCGAGGGAAAGAATTTTGAGTATAGACAATATATGTGTTCTATATAGACTCAATTTTTTTTTACTACATTACATATCAATGTTTGAATAATTTTTACACTGAAAATTAGAGATCTTTATAATTTTGTCTGCCATTACAGATATAACTAAGGATCCAAAGTTTTTGTGTGTCTAGTAACAAAGCAATCAAAGCATCAAAGCCACAGTGGAAATAGTTCTACTTTTATAAATCAGCAATTGAAAATAAAAAATAGACATTCTATACAAATAGACGTTCTCTTCTCTTTCAAAAAGGCGCCGAAGAAAACAACGAATCCACCATGTGTTCGTGTCAATGTGCATCATGGACGTTTCATCGCCAAGAATCCACAAGTCATTGTGTTACTCGACAGAAAAGCCGAGCATCCACTTACTCGGATCTTTTTGATTCACTCGAGAAAAGAACTCGCCGTTAACGGAAAAGCCGAGTATAATTGTCCTGGTGATGGAGCAGCTTTCGATTTCTTGGTTAGATCGATGTACGGGAAGAATCCACTTAATACGAGTTTGGATCCGATGCACCAAAGATAATCACTATATGGGTTTTCTTCAGAATAGACGTTCTATACACACATGAAATTAGCAAATAGAAAATAGCAAAATTACATATATTAAACCATCATTTACAACACTACGAAATAGATTTTCTATATATAAATTTACAACAAACAAAGTTCATAACCTCAATAAACAGACAACTGCGTAACATAACACAACTATATTTTTATCAAAATAAAAATAGAACTTCTATTTAACCAAAAAAAAGCAAACGTTTACGTAACAATATTCCAAAATCCTAATGATATATAGACATTCCATACAAAGTAAAAAAAAGTACAGAAATTGATATATAGACATTCTATATATATAGATATAATGAATGAAGATATACATATGAAGAGGTATAATGAATTAAAACATAGTCATA
>PKML01010034.1:40961-67486 GCA_002933935.1 Eutrema yunnanense | reverse complement strand
AAAAAAAAAAAAAAACCAATGAAACAAACATACCTACATATGGTAAGTGTCCCATAATTTGGAATAAAAGCTCTTTGGAAAAGAAAAAGAAAAAAATCAAAGTCGCGATCGAAGAAGTTGACTCGCTTGATTACATTTGACGTCATTAGCAAATCCAACCTTTCCCTGAGCGAGATCGTACTCCATCCACACGTTTTGCTGATGATGATTCCCAATTATAAACATATCGATGCCCTCGAGTTCGCAGTTCCCGAATGTGAAGCAATACTTCTGGTCCGGTCCAGACCCGGGTACCTGGTACAACAGCTTCTTACCCGACACGGTCAGCTCTGCGCCTGCGAACATCAGACTCACCGTGGGCAATTTCGAAAAATCAGGTTTGGTTGACCCGACCCGAAAACACAGATCCATTGCGGTTTGGAAAACGAAACTTGGGTCAACAGTGAGAACCGATTTGGTTTGTTGGATAAACTCGGCTTTCAGGATGTTGTAAACCGGAGCTAGCAGGAACGTGAACTGTGTACCGGAATCAAAGATTGTCTGACCCACTCCGGAATGATCCGGAACAAAATCGGAGCTAGGAATGGGTAGCAATTTAGACCCGACCCGAATTCCATGGAATTGGACCGTGTACGCGAACCGGTCCCAATAAGGTAACCGATCCATTTTACTTACCAAGGGCGTGTATTTGAGAGGTGGAAGCGACGGGAAACTCGCGTCACCGAGAACCAAAACACCGGTAGAGTCAGAACCGGAAATACAATAAGAGAATTTCGATAAACCCATCTGGTTAAGAAAGGATAACCGACCCCGGTTCAATCCTATTAGTCCGGTGGTTTTAGCGTCTTCCTCTGGTGTTGTGCTCGAACTCAGGTCCATGCACCCGAATGACGTGGCGGGTCTGGTCAACGACCCTATTCCAAACGTCTCTTCAGCGAGGTTCCCCTCCATGGAGGAACCATCGACGTAGGAGACAGCCACGTGGCAGATATTAGACTTTTGGTCACACGTGGCAGGAACGGTTAAGTCTTGGGTTTGGGTGGTGCAAACGGGTGAAGAACATGGTAGAGGAGTGTAAGAAGAGGATTTCGCGTGGTCGAAAATGGAGGTTAGGGTTGAGGATTGTTTGCAGTGGAGCCATGAGAGCTCGCTTCCGGTGTCGAGAACCATCTTGATGGTCTGTGGAGGAGAACCGGCAGTGAGAGAGGCGGTGAGTGTGACATCGTGAGTGAAAGGAATCTTGACGGATGTAGAAGAAGAGAGACGACGTCGTTGGAGGAATGTTGAAGAAGAGTTATGGATGTTTTGGGTTGTGAGAGGGAGAATGAGTAGTGTTTGGTTTGTAGGGAAGATTCTGGAGAAGGCGAGAGGGGAAATTATTAGAAGCCAAAATGTGATTTGGAGATGAATCGATGATGAAGACATCTTTGTTTATTCTTTATTTGTCTTCAATGATAATTGTTATCAGTTCATGCATCCTTATATAGTTATATTTATATATGTATGTATGTATCTGTTTAAGTGAATTTCTTGCAATTTTAAGGAAATGAAATCACGAGGATGCAAATGCATTAAAAACGGGTGAAGAAAATGAAACCAATAACTAAATCTTGGTAACGCTTAGAATCAAGGAACCAGATACGTGGAACCAGAAAAAGATTGTTTGATTTGTTAGTTAATAGATAACCAATAAAAGATTGCTATATATACAATATAGTATAAGAAAATCAATTAATGCTAGGATTTAATCCGCTCTAATTATAGGTCGAAGTAATTTTTTTTAAAGAAATTATTTTGAAATTTAAGAAAATTGATTTTATCTGAATTTTACAATATATCTAACTAATGATTATAGACAAATCTATCAATTTGTAATATGCAAAAAAAAAAACTGTCAATTTGTAATAATTTGTCTATTTAACCCGTTTTATAGTGAACTAATATATTATTCGGGCTAACTCGCAAAAACTTATAATCTTGAAAACATAACTCTAATATGCACAGTTAAATGATTTTAGTTTTTGTGGTTAGTCTACGAACTCTTTAAAAAAAAAAAATTTCTTGTGTCTAACTTTTTATAAAATTAGTAAAATATTTTTCAACATTTGTTTTGATATATATTCAAATAAAATATAATAAATTATAATGAAAAATATAGCAAGATTTTGAACATATTTTTTTCTTTAAATATATATGAATTGATTAATATTTTAAAATATACAGTATTAAAAATAATTAAGAAATTAAATAATAAATAACATTTTTAATGCAAAATATATACTTTCCATATTTTAATCAATAATTTTAAAAGACGATTATATCCTTTCATATTTCAATTATTATTTATTATTTGTAATTACATTTCATATAATAACTTACAAAACAAAGTTTATTTTTAAAAATGTTTTTTTAAATAATACTATAGATATACACATTGCCAAGACGTTTGGTTCGTCATTAAATTTAGTCAAAGTACCAACCTAGGTATTAAATTGGGACAATTTGCTAGATAACCAATTTTGGATAATTGGTTAAGAAAATAGCCAAAAAAAAAAAAAAATTAAGCAAGTAATATTTTGTCTGCTTTTCTGATTATTATGCCCGTAGTCACGAAAAAAATAGACCGACTATACAATTTATTATGACAACACATATGTTTACCCCAAGGATTTTGTTTTTTGCATAATTCGCATACTGGTAACTTGTTCAACCTTGTATTAGTACCAAAAAAATACTGATTTTATTTCACGTCTAACATGCTTTACATTTTGAAAAACAAACCTGAACTTTTTTTATACGGCAATAATTACACCTATAACGTAGTAAGTCTATTTTTTTATCAATAACATAACATGTCTATTTTTTAAAATCAAAGACTTAACAAATCTACCAACTAAAAAATACAGACCTTTCATACATATTTGAAAAAAATAGTATAGAAGCTATTGTGCACTTTGCTCATCCATATATTAAATCATCATTTACAACATGTCAAAACATTCGTCTCCAACTGAGAAACATAGACTTTCCATACAATTTTTTTTACAGACCTTCCATACCAAAGGAAAGGAAGCTCTCTCATCATCTTCGATGGTGTGCGATGGAATCGAGGGAGAAAGTTTTGAATATAGACAATTTATGTGTTCTATGTAGACTAACGTTTTTTTACTACATACATATCAATGTTAGAATAATTTTTACACTCAAAATTAGAGATCTTTATAATTTTAGCCGCCATTGCAAATATAACTAAGGATCCAAAGTTTTTGTGTGTCTAGTAACAAAGCAATCAAAGCCGAGTTCGGTTGTCCTTGTGATGGAGCAGCTTTTGATTTCTTGGCTAGAGCGATGTTCGGGAAGAATCCACTTGATGCGAAGCTTGGATCTGATGCACAGCTAATCACTAAATAGGTTTCCTTATAAATAAAATAGATGTTCTATACACACATAGGAATTAACAAATATAAAATACCAAAAGTGTAAGCAATGAAGTTGCAAATAAAAAAATAATCTCAATAACAAAGAAAAGGAAGCTCAAACAAACTGCAAAATTATAAAAATAGACGTTTTATAGACACATAGAAAATAGTCTCTAATATTGAATACACTAAAATGATGAACACTCTTAATTAACACATAGAAATTAGTCTCCGACGATGTTCTATACAAATAGACGTTCCATACAAGATACTCTCAACACGAAAGGAAAGGAAGCTCAAGCAAATTGCAAAATTACAAAATATACGTTATATACACACAGAAATGACAAAATAGACGTTCTATACAAAAAAAGTGGTTCAACCAAATTGCAAAATTACAAAAAGTAGACGTTCTATAAACATAGAAATTAGGTTCCAATATTGAAAACAAAAACAATAGACGTTCTCCACTAATAGACGTTCTATACAAATAGAACGGCGAAGTACTAGGTAGTGTTGCGAAGTAATAAAACCAACAATCAAATTTAACAAAAGCCAAATATAGAACCTCCACCATAAAAACCAAATAGACAGTCTATGTTCTATGGTTCGAAGAAAAATCAAGAACTAAACTATGGTTTGAAGAAAAAAAGTACATCCATAAACTAAACACGGAAATAGTATATCCATAAAAATGATGACATAGATTCTGGTTTGAAGAAAAATAGCAAAATTGCCACATAAATCGACTAGAGATTACAAGATAATCGAATGGCGAAGACGAGATTACAAGAGCAAATATAAAGCGTGAAGATCGAAATACCATCCCAAATTGGTGCCAATTCAATCACAGTTTCACAATTCCGTTCGACGTAACTGCTAAATCCAGAGGCACTGACTATTAACGGCCGGTCTGGACAAACGATCCTCCGATCCGTTTCTCCGACGGGAGTTTTAAGGACAGAGACGCGGTCGCCAAAAATCGCTGCATGATATGGGCGAGACCTTTCGACGGTGAATCTAGGCGGGTTTCTCGTGTAGACATAACGCGACGGTGAAGACGACGGCGGTTGTGGAGAGGAGAGAGAAGGCGAAGAGGAATTGATAAACGAAGAGCAGAGTCCATTCGTGGTTGGTTTGATATTGATCGGGGAGGAGAAGAATAGTACATAGTAATCATGGGATGAATATTTGATAGCACATAGTAATCCCGGGATGAATAGTAATCTCGAGATTACGGAGTCTCGAGATGAATAGTACATAGAAATCCCGTGATGAATATTTGATAGCACATTGTAATCCCGTGATGAATAGTAATCCCGGGATTACAGAGTCTCAGGATGAATAGTAACTACGGAGAAGAACCAACCTCGTCTAAGCTAAAGGAGAAGAATCGGAGTGAATAGTAGTCTCTGGATGAATAGTGTATCGGGATGAATAGTAGTGGTGATTGTGTCGAGAAAGGAAAAAGGAAAAAATAGAAAAGAGATAAAAGAAAGGAAATATGAATAGTAATCATGGGATGAATAGTACATAGTAATCCCGGGATGAATGTTTGATAGCACATAATAATCCCGGGATGAATAGTAGTGCGGGAAAATATCTTGGGAGAAGACGCGTAAGGAAAGAAAAAAAAAATAGAAAAGAGAGATGAAAAAAAAAGGGACAAAGGATAAAATGGTATTAATATATATAATACAGAGAATATCAGCTTCAAATTTTTTTTTGGTCATTCACTTAATTATATTTTTTTTTTTGGTCATCCAATGCAATTTCTCTATTAAATTTTGCATTCCATTTAGCTATGTGAAGTCAAAGTTTAATTTATTTATCTTAAGAGTTAAGCTTTTTGTTATAACTTTATAATTCATATTGACAAAGATCTTAAGCTTTTAATTATAACTTTATAATTCATATTGACAAAGATCTATCTTTTTGAAGATTTTTTTTTTTTTGGTAATTTGATATATAATGTTGTATATAGGAAATATTGCTGGGGATAAATTTTGTATACTATTAGATATCAGTCAATTATAACGTGGACTTAAAATTATTAGGGGTCAAACGAAAACTCGCCTTCCTTATCAAACTTTGAGCATCTCACCGTCAAGCGCAAAAACAACTGATTTTGTGATGGGAAGAGCCATGCACACTACGTCCGAGATTGCAAAAGCAATGGGTTCTTCAAAACTCATTAGCTACTATAATATGTGGGTTTAATGTTGCTGAGGATGAAATGGGTTCTTGAAAACTCTCCGGGATGCAAAAGCAAAATCACCTAAATAATGATCGCTAAAGGATGGACTTGACCAACTCAAAACCTTAAGCAAACACCTTAAACGGGTTAACTGAAAACCATCATAATAATGAAAATACTACACATTTTAGCATACATATCTTACCTTTTTCATGGTGAAGTAAATTTACTTATAAAACGTAACTAAAATACGGTTAAAAGAACCTGAATCAAAATCCGTCAGCTCCCATCAGTTATAGTTTTACCCGCGAATGAGAATATCGACGAAGTAGTAGTCTCATTTGGTCCACTATAAAACCTAGCTGAATCCACAAAATCCTCAAACTCTCCAGCATTACCGCTTCCATCATCAAGACACATACTATCATTTGCATCTAAAAAGTCCGGCGCAGGAACAACTTCCGGCTGCGGAAACTGCTTGTCGAGATACATAACCACTTGTCTCATTGAAGGTCGAACCTCCGGCGAATTGTTCGAACAGAGAAGCCCTAATTTGATTACCATAACCACTTCCTCTTCATCAAACTCACCGTTCAATCTCCTGTCCACAACATCTCTAATGTCTCCGCTTTGCCACCTTGACCAAACCCAATCAACCATTACAAGCTCTTCCGGTAACGCATTTGTTTCGATCGGTCTTCTTCCGCAAGCTACTTCCAACAAAACCGCCCCAAACGCGTAAACATCTGTTCTCGTTGTCAACTTTCCGGATTTGGTGAGTTCTGGGGCTAAGTACCCAAATGTACCAACCACTCTTGTAATTCCCGGGTTTGATCCGTGCTCATATACTTTAGCAAGACCGAAATCTCCTACCCGCCCGTTCATTTCCCCGTCTAACAAAACGTTTGCAGCTTTAATATCGCGGTGAATAACTGTTTGTTCCCATCCTTCGTGTAGGTAAAGCAAGCCCGAAGCAACCCCTTTAATGATTTTGAATCTTTGATTCCAAGTCAAGATAACTTTAGGGTTTTCGTCGAACAAGTACATGTCTAAGCTTCCATTAGGCATGAAATCATAGACCAGAAGCAAATCCTCTCGCCTTCGGCACCAACCGAGCAACTGGACAAGATTCCTATGCCGGAGATGACCAATGCTCGAGACCTCAGACATGAATTCTCGTACACCTTGTCTTGACTCGTGAGAGATTCTTTTGACGGCTACAAATTCGTCTGAATCCCCAAGTTTTCCTTTGTATACTTTACCAAATCCGCCTGACCCGAGAAGCTCCTTGTCCCCAAAACCATTCGTAGCTTTCTTCAGCTCTCTATAAGAGAATCTATGTGGACCAAAATCGAGCTCCCATCCTTCAACTCTGTCTCCACCTTTCGCATTTTTTATACCGAACATCACTGCAGCGACAAGAACTGCGATGATCAAAAGGGAACACGAGAGAGATACTCCGAGGATCAAACCGGGGCTCTTCTTCTTCTTGATTGAACGGGGAATCCGAGGGAGAGATGGCAAATACAGAGACAAAGCTTCTCCACTCATGTTAAAGTTCCAACCTAAGATGTAATGAGAACTAGCTAGCAAACCGGTCGAAGCAGAGAATCCAACATACATTTCATCTCCTAAAACAGAGGACAGATCTACGTCGTAAGAGAGAAGAGACAACTTTGGTTTCTCGGAGAATGGAGAAAGCTTAACATCTAACCTTTTCTTGTATGAATCATAATCAACCCAAGCTTGAATCACTCTACCACCGTCGAGGAAAAGCTCCTTTTTGGTTGAGTTAGCGAGAAAATAGCCAGCGGGAGTCGAAGTACTCGATTCCATACTGTTTATATCGATTCCGACATGGTTATCGTTGATGTCCTCAAACTCCAAATCTTTGACAGTATCGAATTCCACAGCGAAGAAGTGGCTCGAGAAGTTTACTCGGCTCGAATTCAAAAGGCCTAAGTACTGGCTAGGAAGAGAACCCGTGAGATCTGGAGTTGGAGTGATGGCGAAGGCAAGTCCGTGGCCTCCAAGCGTCACGTACTCTGGAACCATGGCGATTACAAAAGAGGTGGAGAAAGACAGAGCTCGGTTTTGACCGGTTCGCTTGAACCGGATTGGTAAGGAGTAGAAGGCGTGACCGATCACGCGACTTGTGTCTGTAGTGAGCCTGATGGCTCCTGTGTCGGCGATCTCTGCAACTCCGGACATGATTAGATTTGGAGAGGCATTTTTGAAGCCAACGAAGGAGAAGTCTTGAGTTAGAGATGAAACCAAGTGTGTGAAGAAGATGAGTAATAGCCAGATGAAGACAAAGGTCTCCATCAACAATGTTTTTTTTTTAATAAGTTTTAGATTCTCTGTAAACTGTTTCCTTGAGAAATAAGTATACAAAATAATATATAGTTGATGAGCTATTAGGGTTATAGTTCTAACATATGATATATTACTCTATTAGGAAGAGGTAAAGAAGATGGTGAAGATAATGAAAGCATGTGATGCTGAGAATGATGTTGGTGATACAGGAACATGTGATTATTTCTAGACAGATTACATTATTAAATATTCAATATTTAAACAGCAAACTGAACTTACTTTAAATACGATTATACGAGGTTAGTACTATTTAATATATCGATGTTGTTAATATCAGTCGAGATCGTAGGTGTTGATTAGTTTAATCGTTAAGCAAGTACGTATATTTTGTAATACGATCAACGACTTTTTGACTTATGAATTTCTTATGCATATATAGCATCAAGCCATCAACAATTTGGAATTTTCCATATATTTATTTTTTATAACCAAGATAGATTGTTAAGCCAAAATCCAAAATGATTCCGATACTTGTAAAAAGTTGGATATTCTTACTATTTAAAATGTCTATAGTGACCGAAAAAGAATCACAGCGATTTTCGTAGATAGTGGAATTTGATCTTTAATCTTGATCATCTGACAAATGATCTACCCATTCGTGCTACTGAGGCACACACACTTCCTTAAAAAAAAAATCTAAAGCTATTAAAATGACAATCAAGAACAGTTTTTTTCTTATGGAGACAACAATATTAGTAACATTGGTAAATGATCGGCTCTGTTTTATTAGAGGATATCGGGGGTCGATGTTGTTTTTTTGGTCGAACAACATGACTAACAAATCCGCAATTGTAAAAGCCAAGCGAAAAACATAAAAACGAAAGATAGAAACAATCATTTTAATTAAGCAATAAACATTGTCGAAACATCCTCATATCTCAACGATAATAATCATAAGTAGTGGAATGACGTTTTTGAGAACAAAGAACACATTCAGTGATCTAATGTCTGTGATTGAAACCGCGAATAGTGCATGGTTAGCAATCTTAAATCCGACTACAAATCGGGGTCGATGTTTCATGATTTTAAAAGGGAAAACGATTTATTTCTCCACGAACTATGGCCATATCTTTCCAGATCCCACCAAACTATGACCTAAATTCCTCCGAAAAAAAATTTCGAGGCTTAAATCCCCACATATGTCGGTTTTGATGGTTTATGCTCTAAACCTGTGAATAAACCATCAAACCCTGAATCTAAACCGAAAAAACCTGATCCAAACTAAAACCCGACCCGACACACTACCTGACCCAAAAACCCAATTTCTCCAATTTCTCCAAGAACGCTTCGTGTGATTCCAATGTCGAATCCAACATAAATCTTTTCTATGATCTCTAGCAAATTCAGTTTTTTTTTCTTTCGTTTTTTGCTTATTGTTGTTGCTTGAAGAAAGTTTGAATCATGAGATCTGAATTACAAAAACTAGAACCAGAAGATAAAAGAGATGCCTTTCGCTTCGATATTTCTTCTTCTCACATATCTATTAAACCAAATCCAAAACACAAAAACAAACGTGATCTCAAAGCTAGAGAGATAGACAGAAAGAGAGAGAGATTGTGATTGAGCATATTCCAAGGTGGTCCTTCAAGATTCCGAGAACGACGCCATTCTCGTCCATCCAATCGCCACCATCTTCGTCATCCTCGATGCCTCTACGGTGATTATCGCGGTGCTCCTCCCGAAAATCTTCGACCAGTCCAGCACGTTGACGGAGAGACGACGCCGCTACCGCGGAGGAAGCGGAGGGCCGATTTGACGGGTTTTTCGCGGATCTGCCTGATGCAGAGATTTTCTGGCGAAAATCAGGCGAATCGGAGTGGATGGAACCGGCTGAAGTGTGGAGATCAGATTCGTCGAACTCGAGCCCTGAATCCCGACAATATTCCGTCCTCTTCAACGTCTTCTCCTTCACCCATAGCTAGCTACAAACTTTGTACCGCGATAATCGCGAGGATTTCTACAAAGATGTCTACAAGACTTCTAACTTTGATGTTAAATAGAGATTCTCCAAGATTTCTAACTTATTCGGGATGATTAAAAATCACAAATTGAATCTAAAAACGGAGCATAGAAAAAAAAAAAAAAAAAAAGAAGACGGTTACGTCGGTGTGAATCAGTGCTTGCTTATAGAAGCATCAAATGCCCAATTTCAGCATCTTCTTCACCACCAAAATTGATGACTATAATCGGTCAGGTCATAATAAGAATGTCTGGGTCAATAATACGTTTTTTTTCTTTCGGATTTTCCAGAATTTCAAGTTTTTCGATTTTGAGAAATTTGAGTTTTATGGGTTTAGTCGGGTTTGGGTGCAGTTTATTAACTGTAATCGGGTCATAATATGGTTTAGAGTCGGTTATACATGGTTTAGGTTTCATTAAAAAACAATAAACCAACTAAAACCATAATCTATGGGGATTGAGATTTCGAACTTTTATTTCACGGGGATTTAAGTCTCGAATTTTTTTTCGGAGGAATTTAGGTCTTTTAACTTTTATTTCGTGGGGAGATATACAGAGGTTATAATTCACTAAGGATCTGGAGAGATATGGCCATAGTTCGTGGGGAAATATATTGTTTTCCCATTTTAAAACAACTAGTATTTTAAGGGGGTTTTTTGACGAAAATTAGTATTTTAAGGTTTTAATGATATTTGTTACCACTAACCAAAATTTTATTAATTAATCCCCCCCCAATATATACATCAATCTATTATATAATAGGAGAGTTTTCTCTCAATTTAGGGTGTCCACCTCATCACCTCATTTACACAAAAAAAGTTAAACATTAAAATATATTTAAAAAATTCATTTAATACATATCTATTATATTTATCATTATTTTTATTTAATACAAATTACAAAAATACAAAACTTTATGTAACAAAATAGAAAAGTGATAATTCGATATTTAAAAAAAAAATTGTAATACTAATTGGATAACAAAAAAATAATGAAATATTTTCTTGAAAATGATATATTGTTAGATTTTCAACCAAAAACTTTAATTTAATATTTATCCTATTTAAAATGTTAGAATGTGATTATGAAATTAAGAATGTAAAATAATTTTACTACATATAATGAAAAAAATAATTTATTCAATTTTGCTCCGAGAATATATAATTTTTTATAATAAAATTTACATCATTTGAGAATCACAAAAATACTATAAATTTGTGGTAAATATAAGTTTTTGCAATTAATTTAACACAATTGAGAATTTGTAAAATAGGACAAAGATAAGAACAAATAAATAAAAATTATAGATAAATGATAGTAGAGAAAATAAGCATCTTATTATATAAAGTATAATATATTATATAATATGAGAGTTTTCTCTCAATATAAATTATCCACACCATCACTACAATCCTCTATTAATGGACACCACTTATGTAAAACTCTAATATGTACTAATTAAAGCTTAAACATAAGTATAATTATTACTATACAACTCCAAAGCACACAATTACACCAACTAACGAGAAAAATATATAATATTAATTATGATTTAAATTTTGAACTGGCTATTAACAAAATTAGTATATGCGAATGCATAAGTTTGGAAAAAAAACAATGAAATGAAATAAGTGAAAAATGACCATATAGTAAGTTCATATTTGAAAATAAAATATTTAGATAAACTACTTAATTTATAGATAACTAACTACAATTCAACGGAAAATACATATAAAATGAGTTTATTATCGTAATTAACAGTATAACATCTATAAATTGATACTCGATAAATTAATATCTCGACAAATCAATACATTTTTTCGGATCCGAATTGGTTTCTCGGACAAATAAATATATCGAGGATTTTCAAAGCCAAAACTTAGCCATTTACTAAATGATCGTCATAAATCTTGAAATGCTTATTACCTAATTTTTGTTAATGGAAGAGACTAAGTACCATTGAAGCCAATATAATAGACTCTGAGAATCGTTCACATATTCTTGAAATAAGAAATATGGAGAAGTTAAACCAACTCTTGTAATAACTTCACTCAAAGTTCTGGTGTCCTAAGAATTATCTTTGAAATCATTGAGGTTCCTATTAATCTACTTCTTCCCTCACTTTTCACAGATGAAATGGACTAAAGAAGATCATGAAGAATAATCGCTATTCTAACTTCACAAAATTGCTAAAACTCTAAGATTTTGTGAAAATTTGATTGATTTTTACCTAATTACCCAGAACAAACGATGTGTTTCTTTTGAAAGGAGGTTCGTTGATCGCATCAGCTCCATCTGCAATCACAACGCCACATATATCGCAATCTTTCCCCTCTTATAAATCCAAAACAACACGCAAGATTTCAAATTTTGAACACCCGAATCTGGTAATGATAAGATACATAAAATTTTGAATTCTGAAATCAGACCTTGAGGTAGATGCGGGCATCGATGAAGGAGTGAAAATGGCAGAAACATATGTGAGAAGCGGAACCATGGCTACCGAAGGCGTTGAAAGTCACGGCGGCCATCGAGGATCAGCTATGTGGGTGATATTTGTTGGATTTTTAGAATCGAGAGAGAATATGTTCTTCGGAGATGGGGAACAAGAAAAAAATCACAGATCTTTTGTCATCGGTCTTTCACGAAGAAATCAATACTTGGACCAAAATATCTATTAGCATAAATGCCAAAACATTAGAAAAAATCTCTATTAGAGGGCATAATTAAAAACAGCTTAAATCTATACATACATAAAGAGATAATTTTAAACTCTCAAATATGTACTAAAATTATTTATAATCAAATGTAAGTGGTTTGTGTATTTAATGTGTACATGGGCTGATGAGGTTATAATTGGCCTCAATATAAACTATAGATTCCGGAACAGAAATGTAATATTATACGTTTAACTAAATATGTAACTTATGAGAGATTTGAAATGGTGTTAAGAAAATATATATAAAACTATAATTAGAATCACACAGTAGTCAAATACTACATCAAAACACATGAAAAAAAAGAATAATATTTCAACATAAGTAAACAACATAATTAAAAGAAAAAACCGTTGTTATATACAAACACTAATAAGGAGAAATAACAAAACACACGCATATGCACACAATGCAACTATAAACATAAACCGACTATTAAACTAAAATTCAAAATTAAAAAAAAAATTGTTTCCTAAATAATAGCATATAAACAAATTTATAAAACATGAATGTAAAATAAGCCCGCGCGAAGCGCGGAGGTCAATCCCTAGTTTCTATTAATTTTAGACTATTATTTTCGTTCTTTTTAATTTTAGGTTACTGTTTGACAATATATATGTAGGTCCAAAAACAATATATGTTCGGAATGATATTTTTAAACGTTTACGTATTAAATAGTTCTTACATTGATATTACCATTACATGCAAAATAAAACGGCAACATAAAACACAAAACAAAAAGAGATTATTTGATGCATGGAACACCCTAAATATTGTTTGAAATATGAAATTCTACACTAATTTTCTATACAAATTGAAATACATTTATATATTTTTAAATGATAGTACAATATATATGTATTAATCAAATCATAAGTAATCATATAATTTATTAATATTTTATATCACATAGTTTAACGTGCATTTTCACAATTTATAAGTAATTTTATATGTAAACTCTACACCAATTTTTTTTAAAAAAAAAGACTAAACAAAAACATTTCTTAAAATTAATGAATACAAATATCAAATATGTTCTGTCGAACTATAAGGTTTTTTTAATTAGTGTCTTCAAATTTATCTCTTTTTTTCGGCTAGTCAAATTAGGCCTTAAAAGAAAGGGAACCCCAAAAGTATAACATTAAAGAGTAAACGACTGGAAACACACTTATTAGAATCTAAATTCATCGGTTAGTCCTTTTGTTTTTTAATTAATGACAGTATCTATGTGAGAAATATATTATTAAAGAAACAAATGCAAAAAAAAAAATATATTGTTCAAAAAAAAAAAACAAATGCAACAAAATAGAGAACTAACAATACGCACACAATTTTGTCGGGTAATTCCAAAGTATACAGTCTGGACGTGGTTTCGGCACCAGTGACGATGTCTTGGAATACCAACAAAATAACTTTATAGTATAGTTTCACCATTCGATAAAATTCATAGAACTTAAATATGCTAAAGTATCATGACACGAGTTTTCATATAGAATGAATTGTGTAAACGATCCACTTGAGATTGCATGCACATTGAACGTTGAAATACGAAAATATTCTTGGATATGATTAAAAAAGTCAATAAATCAAATAATAAAGCTATTCAAAGAAAATTGGGATATGTCTATGTTCTGGAGAGATTAACGGCTAAAAAATTAAAAGTCGTTCAAAACAAAATAAATGGTTGTTGAAAAAGAGAGCGGTTAAAAGTTAATAAAGCTAAAGAAAATAAAAAATGATATAGCTTTGATTATAAAATTTTTTTTTGTTAAAGAAAGCTTTGATTATAGTGATTACTAAAATGTCAGATAAATAGTGGAATGAAGGAATAACGGGATAATTAAATATCAGAGGTATACGAACATAATAAAATTAATGATTAATAATCATGAAATGCTAAAAAAAAACTAGCTTTTATAGTTGTCTGGAAAATGAATATTGATGACGAAGGATTGTATCGGTCAAGATTGGCTGGTTAAGCGTATCTCCAACTATATTCCAAATCTCACTGCAAGCTTTATTTTAAAGTAAAATCTCTTTTAATCCTATTTCATTTTCAACTCCAAAATGGGATAATTTTATATGGAATAATTTTATTTTTTACTTCATTTTGAAGTTAAACTTTTTTATTTATAAAATAGTTTTTCAAATTTAAAATATTTCAATTTAAGAGTTATAAATACTATGTATACATGAGTAATCATTCATGTATCTCTAATAGTAACTGTATACATGTATGTTTACGTATGTAATACGTACATTACATATACATGGAATTTTTCGCTGTAGACATATATTTATCTGCGAATATTATGAATATTACATTAGCATAAAAAAATGTTATGAATATTATATGTACATGCACTGTTGCACTGAATATTAGCATCATTCATGTATCTCTAATCTCTATCATTCGCCGACCAAAACAAAAAATCTCTATATTCACTCGATATGTGTATGCTTACGTTTATGTAATACCACTACTCATTAAAAAAAAACTGTAATACCATTAATACATAATTATGGAATGTTCTGATGCGTATCTTCTGATTCGTATCTTCTGATTCGTATCTGGTCAACACAACAAATAAACTTAATGTACATACTACCACAATTGAATGGTATGTCGATGTAACGTTTTAGGGTGGAATCCAATGAAAAAATAAGAATACCTACAGTACTAGGAATTCAAAAAACTATTCAAACTAAGCAAATAGGTTGTTTGGTTTTTCTAGAATCCTAGATGAAATGATCAAGATATCAATTACCCAATGTACTCATATCATTGCAAAATTTAAAGATTGAACCAAAGAAATATGAGAATAATACACTAGGAATCCAAAAAACTATTCGAGCTAAGCAAATATGGTTGTTTAGTTTTTCTAACAATCCTAATGAAATAAAGAAACAAAGACTAAACAAGCAAAATCAAAGCATAAAACACAAGTAAATAAAGGACTAACGAGTTTTGAACTTAAACAAAGCGGAAAAACAAACTAGAATGCTAATACGGTTTAAATCAAGATTAAACAAACAAACTTCGGGTAATGATAATTGATATATCACAAATTCACCTAATTTATTGACGGGAATCAATATTTTTTCTAACCAAACCAAAACAAAACAAAACAGTTGGTTCCAATTCTTTACATGTTTCTTAAAAGTGGAAAAATACAAACTAGATATCCACTCCTTTTAGCACCTTAAGAGCAGTGTTTTTTTTACTTATTATGTAACGAAGACAATTCAAGAAAAAAAAATGAGTTACATTGAACCTTAATATTTTCAAAGTGTGTGATCTACAAGAGAACTAAGTTCAAATTAAGATGTGCTAATGTTTAGCACTTCGAGATGATAGATTCGATTCGGTTGGTATCACTGGCTCACTCTTTAGAATAGCGACTTTTCACATTTGCGTGTTAATATATTGTGCTTTTATATACTAACAAAACATTTTAATATGCACTTGCAATCAGAAACACAAATAAACAATTAATTCAAAACCGTGGCAACAACTTTCCCACAGATGTTACCTAAATCGTTAACCAAAACAAAATATAAACATCCAAGGAAAGGTTACAATTTTGTACTCAACCGTTGAAATACAAAAATACGGAGTTAAGTTATGATGGGACCAAATCGTCCGTACTTCTATTTTGATTTGCTTGTAGTGGGTGCAAGTGTAACACAATACACAAAAGGAGGAATTTGTAAGACCAAAGATTATGCAAAAGATCCAAAAAAGAAGAAAAAAAATACCATTTTTAATAAAACCATAACACCACCCTTTTTGGCAATAAAATCTTGGGACCAAAACCAAACTCCAAAGAAATCACCTTTGTTGAAATTCCTCAGCTACCAAACAACAACTCTCACTAGAAGAGTAAACAATAAACACATGTAAGTGAGAACGTATCTCCACAAGTCTATTAAGCACATAAGACCTCACCAACAATAACCGCCGCTAAGCTAGAATCCTATTTTGTATGCTCTTATGTTGATAGAATTAAAGATTCCTAATGTAGCAAATGCAAACTCTCTAAATCGCAACATATAATCAGGACTTGCTAGTAAACCATTTCCTTGATAACCATTTGCCACATCACAAGCTCAAGAAGAAGAAAGTAATAGAGCCAAATACCTAAACCAAACTAACCGGCCTCAACAAGTAAGAGTTTGAAGTGCAAAGATCTAAGAAATGAACTAAACAATGCTTCAAACAATTAAAATGCCTTGAGAAACAGCAAAGAATCACACTTACCAATATTAAGAAAGGAACCACACACCATTTCTCTTTAAGACATTGCTCCGGTTTTTTCCACATCTTAAAAGAAAGAAGAAGAACATCGAAACTTAAAGGCGATTCTACAATCAGTTTACCTTCATAAAAAGCTATCCGCGATCAAAATAATCAGTCAGAAAAACCAGTAATCACCGCCACAAAACAAACAAACAAACACACTCTAGCTAAATGTCATAAGATTAATCCGCACAAAAAGAAAACTTTAAGAGCTTAATAAACAAAAGCCTAACCATCCTAATGATTTCAACAGATGGAAATGTAATCATTCCAGCTAAAAGAACGAGCGCGCGCAACCATGGCCTATCTAATTATCAATATGAAGGAGGAGCACGAGGCGGAGGAGCACCCCAAAACACGTCGTGTTGAGCCATTTGATGACCATTAGGCATAAAATTAGGAGGCATATTATACATCGGCGGCTGCATAGACCCTTCATTTGGATCATTCCCACTCTCAGTATCATCATTTTCCTTCTCCTTCTTCGCTTCTTCTAGTTGCGGTTGCTGCTGCTGCTCTTGTTGTTGCTCATCTTCAATCGGTAACCTCTCGTAAGTAGCATTGCAGAACGTAGCAGCAATTACAATAACCGGTCCAGATGCAATAAGCGGTCCCGCGACTCCACCTCCCACGACTTGACCTTGAGCTCCAGCTAAGTAAATGGTTAAGCCAGCAGCTGCAGCCGGAGAACCGGAAGTTGGAAGGAAAGCACCGCACATAGACAAGATCTCAAACTGACCACGTAAGCTCACAACTCCTCCAGAGGCAGCAGGCTGGCGCAGAGTGACATTAGTGACCAAACCGCTACCGCTCAGAACCGAAACGCCTCTGCCGCGTCTACGAGCAAAGGCGTTCAGGCTTTCAGCCACGTCAGCGCCAGTTGCGATCTCGAGGACATGGCTTTGCAGCGAGTTGGGGCTTTCTTTGGTGACAACCACTGGGTTCTTTGGTTTGTTCTTGGAACCAGGAGGTCTGCCTCTTGGACGTCGACCCGTAGACCCGGATCCGGATCCGGGTTCGACGGCGAGTAGCTCGTCTCGGCTATTCTGTTCCTCTTGGCTATTCTGAGTCTGAGTAATAGGGCTTCCACTGTTGTTGGTGAAGTCATGGTCCAATCTTGGATCCGACCGGGTCATAGTCGGGTTATTGTTTCTGTGGTGCAAAGACGGAGCTGATGACGTCACTGGACTCTCAACTCCTCCGATCGCAGCATTCCCTACCCACCAAGGATTCGCCATTGATTTACTCTCTTCTTTTTTTCTTCTTCTTCTCTCCAATGAAAATAAAATAAAAATAAAACCTTTTTGTTGTTGTTGCGGCTCTCCGACAAGAAACTATTACAAGGGTGAAGAGAGAATCCGAAAACCTTATCCTAAACTTTAGATTGCATCTTTTGAAACCAAATCCAAACCAACATGTTGCATGAAGCAGACACAGAAGACATGGGACATCATTTGTTCTCTATCATACCTGAAGAAGAAAAAAAAGGACAAAAGAAAAGAATTAGATCTAGAACAACAACAAGAAAACGCAAAAGAAAGAAGACAGAAGAAGTAAAATCCCTAAAAGCTATCAGCAAATATCAAATATAGGAAAACCCAAAAACCCCCAAACAAAAAAATCTCAACTTTATTTTCCAATCGAATAAAAAAATCTAAACTTTATGTGATTGATTAAAAAAGGAAGTCCTTTTCTGTTTTTTGTTTTCTTCTCTGGAAGCTGATGAAAAAAAAGGGTTAAATTAAAGGAGAAGAGAAGAGAAAAAATGGTGAAATATTCCGTACCCAGAGAGAGAGAGAGAGCCAAGATTTGTTTCAGGGAAAGATTTGTACTTGTGAAAGTCGTATAAATCTCTTACCGTCTCTTTCTAATGCGTACTTTTGAAAATATGGGCGTGTGCGTACGTTAAAAGGACCGAAGGTAAAGCGGCGTACGATAAGGGGATAGAGGTGGATGAATTGTGATTTGATTTGATAATTCGTGATTACGCTTCTCTGAAGCGGTCCTCTCTCTCGACCAGAGCCGTCCTTTTGGACCATTGAACTTTTAGGTGTTCGTGCAAAAGTTTGAGCGACCTTCTCTAGACACGCCTTGTCTCTTCTTCTCTCTAGCCCTGGATTTCTTACCTTTTGTGGACCCATTCCCGATATTACTTTATTACCCCTGACCTCATTTGTCAATTTTTAGGTCCATATTTGGTAATACGTTTTCTGCTTTGATGGTGAAAAATCAGCCTCTAGAAAAAAGTTGACTTGAGCTTTAATTATTAGTATTTTTTTTTTTTTAATTTTTCCAATTAATTTGTTCACATTTTTGTTTCCCAATCTATAAGAACAACTCCAACCGAACTGTATAACGCTAAATTTGACGTGAAACAAGCTCCAATCAGACTGTATCTTTAACTGCATAATTATTTTTTTGGTGTTTTATGAACAGTGTCACGCCATATTTGGTTTGCCTTGGAGTTGCTCTAAAGCAAACACTTTGATAAAAGTTAAGCTACAAAAATTTGAGAGCATTTGTCTTACTACAAGTAATATTTGTTGCTCTGCATATGCTATGATTCAGAAACAGTGACTCTATTTCATTTGTCTTACCTCAAATCGTGTAACACTTGATGTAGCAGTTTTATCATTGACAATATCATGAAACACAATAGTTATCTTGGGATACTGAGCTTCTACAAACCAGTGACAACAATACTTTCAATTTCTCCCTTTGTTACTGAATTTTAGAACCTCAGCATAATGTAATCAATTCGGGATTTGTCTAAAAAACTGTCGATAATTGTCACTACAACTGAGGAGATTCACACCTAATTCATGTCTCAGCAATTAATTCATGTCTCAGCAACTTGTTTCTTTACGCCTTGTTGTCACAATCACAACTTTGTCAACACAATATAACAATAAGTTTGTTCTGTTATAATGTAACTGTTATATTACGAGTTTAGTTGGTGGATGCAGCCGGCCCTGGGAGAAAGCTGAAGAAACACCAGTTTTCGGCCGATAGTAATAAATAAAATTTTCGGCCATATTTTGTAAAATGTTTATTTGGTGTATTGGTGTAGCTTTGTTATGCAACTTACATATCACAAATTCGAGCCATATGAATGATTTTTTTTTTTTAATGAATATAATCAAACGGTCAATTTTTTAGATGTCGCTTCTGGTCTTTAAAAACTCAAAGCCGGTACTTGATGGATGCTTTGTTGACAAAAAAAGAAAAACAGTTGATGGAGTAATATTTTAAAAATTATTTGGGTTAATTTAAGTTTGGATAGAATGCAAGAGAGGGGTGTATGATTTTGACTATTATCTGTAATAAATGCAAAAGGATAAAAAAATGGTAAACGGATTTAGGAACATTGAATTTGAGAAAGGATGACGACGATTTGTTTAAAATTCCATATACCCCATTACGAAAATTTCATTTCCCGCTTGAGAAATTGGAATTTTAATTTCTCGAATATTTTTGTCTGACCATATATAACATACGACCATATCCAATAATAATAGTAATATATTAGGTATGATGTCAAAAAGATAAATACTAAAATTAAAGAATTTGGTCTCACTTCTTTAATGAAGTGAATAATAAAAAGGCCACCACCGGCCCCAATGGCCACTAGAATGGGACGTTACATTTACATTATATCATATATTTTTTTTGTTTTTATACCTATCATTTATGTATTTTCTTTGTCACCGTTCTAACGTAAATTAGTGCAGATGTTAAGGACAATCGATGCATGGTAGAGTTTTAGATTATAAGTTATATTGTATCAATGTCTAATGTATTCAATATAAATAAATTACCAAAATAATGAAATCATAAACGGGATTTCTTTTAATAAAAACATGGATACACTATATTCATTTTTTTCTTTTTCATATATTATTTTATTTTGGTCAATAAGAATTTGGATATATTCTTAGAATTAGTTGATAAATGGGTACAAGTAAAGAAATGTGTTTTTTTTTATTTTAATAAAGTCAAGCTTAAGAACAAGAGTATCTTACTAATGAACATTCTAAGCAGTTTTTCCCCAATTTTTTCTTTAACCACAATAACAACAACAAATAGTAGGGAGAGGGATTCTCCTTTTTCCTTCAACAGGCCGTAGGGAGATTGGCACCGTGAGAGAGCTTCTCCTTTTTCCTTTTCGATTTTAGCTTTCTTTTCTATAACTTTTTATAAGGTTTCGACGGTGGGTTTCGTGGATCTTCGGAGTGATTCGTAAAAGGATGCGGGTTTCGGCGGCGCAAGGTGGACTTGGTTTCACTGGTGGTTTGGAGCGGTCGTGATCTGATAACACCATATTTTACATGTTTTTAAGGTTTTGTTTTCATACGTTTTAATCCCGCTTTGAATAGTTTTGGAATCTTTTCATGCATTTGAGTTTATTTTCTCCTTGTCTTGCATTTTAAAGTCATAGATGTGTTTCTTTGCATTTGCATAGCATTTTTGGTCTTTTTAGGTACATTTGGAGGCTATAGAAGCTTTGAGGAGCTTGGAGGAAGTTCATGGAGCAAAAGGGACCAGTTTGGAGCAAGAGTTATGCCCAAAAATCAATGAAAATGCAAAGACGATCCAAACTACTTTAAAGATCGACTCAGATGAAGGGTTTTCATTTGGATTTACCTTCGTAGATCTTGATTAAAGTTATAGATAATCGAGTATATCTTTCATTTGGTGGTGGTTTCATGTCATTCAGAGCAGATGTTCAAGAGATACAGCAAAATTTTCAACCGAACCGATAACCCAATGTGCTTTTGTTAATTAGTTATTTAATAATATTAAAAATATAAATACATATTCTCTATGTTAAAGGTGATAAACGGCTAAACCCACGTTTTTTCTTTTTGGTTTTCAACTTCCATTTTTTCTTAATTTTGCTAAGATTAATGATTTTTTATAATAATTTTATATTAATGATATAAACCTATAATGGTTCATATAAGATATGAATAAATATTGTCTTGTATAATTAACTTATATTTAAATTATTGACTTGTTGCACATTTGCATGTTCATTTTGATGGCATGAGAGAGAGTGAGAGACGAAGCTACGGATTTTTTTGTTATTTTTATTTTATTTTGATTAAGTGGGATAGTTGCATTTTGGTTTTAGACTTTTAGGGAATGGTTTTTTTATTGCTTCGTAGGATTCTTGTTTTTATAAGTTAATTTTTTAAAAACCAAATTAAAACCAAATCGAATTCCAACCGAACTAAACCAACCCAAACCGAACTAAACCCAAACCGAACTAAACCAAACCGAACACAAACCGAACCAAAATTATTTCGGTTGAGTTCGGCTAGAGTTTTATTCAACCCGAATCAACCGAACCGAACCGAACCTAAACCGAACCCGAAATTAAACCGAAATGCCCACCCTATATTTAAGCACTTGAGACCTAATTTCTTAGCAAGTTTTCTTCTCTTTAGAGTTGGGTTTTGATCCAAACTCTTTTTTTGATGTTTTGGATGATCATAATTTCCTCATGCCACTCTAGTGAATAATTCTTCAACCTCTATCTTTTATATTTATGTTTATGTCTTTTCTTTTCTTCGTGTTTAAAAACTTGTTTTTAGTTGGATCATGGATTAGGCTAGATTATGATTATTTAATAGTTATATGATGATGATTTAGGTTGCATCTTGTTAGATCATTCATTTAGGTTGTTCTTAATGATAATTTTTACTTGATCTCTCAAAATATGGAATTTAATCATTTCATGCCCGGAATGTGTTTGTGAAAATGCTTGAACCAAACATTTTATGAGCTTTACATACCTAGCCAATGGGAGTTGATGATTAGGGTGTTTAGTGAACTAATTATAATTGTTTCTTAATGCTTGTTGATTGTTGATTACTTAATCACAAATAAAAATTTGTTCTTGATTACGTAATTAACAAAGTGATTAATGCCATGGAAGATTAGTCATATTTGTGCATTTCATGTTCTAAGATAGGACTTAAATCAATCTTTGACATTGTTCTTTGATTGTTACCTCATTCTTATGATCAATGTTCAAAAAATCGCTAGACGGTAACTAGGCGTGTGATGGGGACTAGAGCCTAGGCGGATTAATCGGAGCCTAGGCGGGGCCTAGGCGTTAACGAATTTTTTATTAATATATTAATATATTAATATATTATATATTTTATATTTATATAATAGATATTTTTAAAGTTTTTAGTGTTTTATTTGAAAATTACATTGGCAAAATTTTTTGTTTTGGATATAAAAAGAAGAAAAAACCTGTTGTTAAATCATATTCTAAAATAAAGTTCTTTAAATGACATCACATTGAAAAAAAAAAAAATTGAAAATAACTAAACCAGATATTAAACCGATTTGAACGATTAGACCGATTTTGCCTGATTTTACCCGATTTGATCCGACTATAACAGACTAAACAGGGATACCAATTTTCTCAACGATTTTATTAAAATCGGGTCGGCCATGTCCGAACCGACGCCTAACCGTGCGCCTAGGCAGCGCCTAGACCGGCTTTTGAACAGTGCTTATGATAGTTAAAGAAGATATGAGAATTTCCATTTACCAAATTCACTCAATCCAAATACTCATAATCTTTATAAATTTGCTTTAACAAAGAAAATAAAACTATTCGAGATTCTCATCGCCAAAGCAAATAATTGTAATCACTCCATATGTCAGTAATGTATATATTGCATGTAATCTCCTCAGTTTATATATAGTCGGCAATATACACACAAAAAATATCATCTATTGCTTTCTTCTCCTCTGATATTTTTCAAAGTTATGTTGCAATTGTTATGTCTATAATTCCAGTAGGATCATTGTTCTGCTCACGAAAATAGATACGTTAATATTAAAGTTAACATCCAATAATACAATTACCCCATTAAATTAATATTTAGATGTATATCTAAATGTTTATATTGTCTAATAAGTATTTTAACATGATAAAACTATATATATATTTTAGCATAAGTTAACATATAATAATTAAGTTATAGAGGTAAACAAAATGTTAGAAGTATACAAACATGTTTACCAATCTAACTCTTTTTGTATCCCGATAAATATAAAATTAGATGTAAATATAATATTTATACATAATACAACAATTATTAACACGTTATAATAAAATGTGTACCCTTTCACAACAATAACAACGGTGGTCGACATCGGCGCTGTCGACGTCACCGGAACCATGAATATATAGATCTTGTTAGATTGCCACCGATAAAAAAAAAATGTTTTGTGTTCGCAATTTTGTGAGATTCATCTCTTATTTTTAGTTAGATCATTTTGTCAATTTTGTCTTATTTTTAGTTTTAGTCAGATGAAAGAGAATGAAGAGAAAGAGAAGAAATAGAAAAGCGAAACCGTCGGTTACGTGGCAATAATCATGGAGGATATTTCGGTCATTTCTGATAACCATCAGAACAGTTCTTTTGGTTTTGCGAACCCTTTTGGCCAGTTTACTAATTTCGAACCAATTCCTGGTTACTTTTTGACCATTTTGGACGATTTTTGACCCTTTTTATAAATATTACAGGTGATTTTTTCTGTAACAAGTTAATTTTTGTATGTGAACAGTTAATTGACCAAATGGAGTTTTATAGTATTGGTTTAGGCATATAATCTAAGTGTTGCATAAGCACATCTTTTTTCGTATTACACTTTCTCTATATAGATATCTAATTTATCGAATAAATCTATATTTCTATCATTTAAGTATGTGATTTGTTATCTTAGTGTTCTATATTATTATTTCACGCATTCAATATTGATTAAAAAATAATTTGTTAAATTTTCGCCTTTTTCTGTTTGTTAAAATTTTCACCCAAATTTTTACTGGTACTCTTATCATGTTCTCTAATAACAACTCAATAAATCGTCATTTACATAAATACATCTTCATTTCTTGCCATTTACCAATTTTTTTTGTTTAAAAGAATATATGATAATTTCCATTTACCAAATTCACTCAATCCAAATATTCATAATCTTTATAAATTTGCTTTTTCTTCCCCTTGCCAAACAATTAACAAAGAAAATAAAACTATTGGAGATTCTCATCGTCAAACCAAATCACTGTAATCACTTCATAATATCAGTAATGTATATACTGTAATCTTCTCAGTTTAGGCAATTATTTACTACTCATTTGTAATATAAAATCCCATCGACATTGTCTGCAATATACACAAAAAATTCTCTTCTATTGCTTTCTTCTCCTCTTATATTTTTCAAAAACCAATGGCGAAGACAAATTTGCTTCTAGCTGCAACGTTACTTTTGAGCTTCATGGTTATTACATCTTTTGCTCGGCCAGACCCGACTTTGTGAACAAAGGAATATGTTTGTGTATTGATCTCAACGGTGAATGCCCTACATATATATAAGCATATGAAACCCTAAATATACTTGTCGGCCAAACTATACACGGCCCAATATGAATGTACGACTATCTAGCCCAATACTCCCCCTCAAGTCGGAGCATGTAAGTTAACAATGCCCGACTTGGACATTAGATTATTGAACTGTTGAAAACCCAGAGCTTTAGTCAAAATGTCGGCCAATTGATCTTCCGTTCGAACATGAGCCGTAGAAATGATGTTGTCTTGAATAGCATCGCGAACCGAATGACAATCAACCTCAACGTGTTTAGTCCGTTCGTGAAAAACTGGATTTGCAGCGATATGTAAAGCAGCTTCATTGTCGCAAAACAAACGAGTAGGACCCGTCTGCGGAAAACCAAGATCCGAAAGAAGTTGGCGAAGCCAAATAATCTCCTTTAACGCATCAGACATAGATCGATATTCAGCTTCAGCGGAAGAGTGTGAAACCGTCTTTTGCTTCTTCGTTCGCCATGAAATAGGGGAACCACCAAGAAACATAAAATAAGCACTAAGAGAACGACGCGTCAAAGGGCAAGTTGCCCAATCCGCATCGCAATATGCCGTAAGGTGTAAATCCGCATCCGATTTCATTAGAATTCCCTGTCCAATCGAGCCCTTAAGATAACGCACGACATTTAGAGCAGCATTCCAATGAGCTTCACGAGGTGTCTGCATGAACTGAGACAAAATGTGGATGGAATAAGAAAGTTCCGGTCGAGTTACTTTCAAGTAGATGATACGACCAATCAATCGCCGGTAACGGGATGGGTCAGAAAGAAGAGGACTCTCGTCTAAGCTGAGACCGTGTTTCTGGGCCATGGGAATCGAAACCGGCTTGGACCCAAGTAGACCTGCTTCAGTAACAATATCCAACGAGTACTTCCGTTGGGATAGGAAAATACCCTCCTTGCTACGAGCGACTTCAATACCAAGAAAATATTTCAGTCTCCTGAGATCCTTCATTTTGAAGCAACGCCCCAAATATTCCTTGAAATGAACAAGTGTAGGCAAATCATTGCTGCAAATAAGAAGATCATCGACATATATCAGAACTCTGATCTCGATGTCCCCCTGAGTAAGCATAAAAAGAGAATAATCGGCATAAGACTCAACAAAACTGAATGTAGTCAATGCCGTAGTTAACTTTGCAAACCA